>BCHV01000005.1:1018771-1228443 GCA_001599735.1 Naganishia albida
TGTCTTGAGTAATAAGAGTACATCGCTTGTGCTAGTACCCTCTACAACGGCAGTGCTATCCTGCGAAGCAGGAGTGACTACTTGCCCGCGACACATATAACTGAAGTGTTGAACCACAGAGGAATTCAGCTATACAAAGTCACGCAACTAGAGGCGATATCAGCTCACTACAACTTCCCCCGGGCGGGAAGAAAGGGCGGCCTGACGAAAAGCGATTTTGATGATTCCATTACCATTTACCATTGCCAAAGAAAAATAGTGCCTTGCTTTCGGAGCTCGTACAGTTGTCGAGACTCTTGAGGGGTAAGGAAACTGCCACAGCATTTCGCGAACGAAACCAGAGATGCCCATCATGCGGAGGTGTTCTTGGGAGGGATCTTTGACGCTCGTCGATCTTGCCGATAACCCCGCAAACCCTGGCGTATTCCATCGAACCGCTCTTGGAGCTGTTCGGCAGTGAGACGGAGCGTCCGACCATGAGCGTACATACTGGTCTCCTGGTATAGATTAGATCTTGTATATTGAAGTGACAATGATGATATAGGCACAAATAGTTGATATTGCAACCCGCCCAGACATGAGTTGAGACCATGTCGACCGTAAGCTCGTCATCATTATATCGTCCGAACTATTCATGACCTTGGCCAACTCCTCATCACTGCTAAGGGGGGCAGACTGCAAGAGTCGGACGTAGCGTTGTAGAAGGTAGACGTATGATAAGTTTATACGTGCGACTGACTACAGTACGAGACCTTGCTGAGTAACAGTTTAGAGTATTATGCTATCGCCAGCGGAGGGGACAAGTATACTGAGAACGGAGGAGAGAGTCAAGGACGAGTGCTAGCAACTAGCTGAGATCAAACGTGATTCATAAAGAACGGAGGCGAGGAAAGCACAACTTTGGCTAGCATCATGTAGTCGTATCCTTTGTTACCGATGAACGGTGGCGACTAACACAGACGACACTTTTCAGATAGGACAGCGCTACAAAGGAGAGAGTGACAGAGCGCGATGACACCGCCTATGTTACCTATGCAGCGATTCTGCCACTTCGGCCCAAGAATGGAGCGAAGTGACAAAAGTCTTTGTCACTTGTCATCCCATATAGGAACCAGTGACAAAGGCGCAGAAAAGCTCCCAAATGTCCCTGACGCCACTTGTAGCTTGGAATAGCAAGAAAGACAAAACATACACGTAGGTCACAATCACTAGACTACTCACGATCAAGACACAAGGCAGGCGTTTCATACTATGGTTCAGACGATTAACTGGACTTGACGACGCGATAGTATACAATATCTCGAGATAGTCGCAACGGAGCAGAGAACGGGGAGAAGGAGAAATGAGACTAGGGTGTGAAGGTGGATCAGCAATGGTGAATATCCAGGGTCATTGTACAGAGACGGTGAAGAAAGGTCGTTGAAACCGGAATTGTCGCGGACAAGAGGAACGTGAGATGTAGAAGGGTTGACGACGGAGACTTGAAATTGGTCGTCATAGATTGGGGGAGCATGTAGTTGGGTTCGCTGGTGTGCTACGTTCGGGTTCACTAGATTACCGTGATCAGCTTGCCAACTAGTCCTATCGAGACGTGAATCAGTATGCAGCGCAACGTGATCCTGGGAGTTTCGCTCCTGAGATCGATCGAGTATTTGATCGAGAACACTACTTGTGCGTTCGTGTGACCTTCGGTCAGTTCGGGAATATCTTCGAAAATAGAAGACCTGTTAAAGAAAAGACAAGTCAGTATTAAGGCCGGCCTGTTGGTTGGCCTGTTGCTGCATCCAACAGTGGTGGTCATTATTGAGCGACGACAAAGTATCTGTTGGAAAGGCAAGACAACGTGTGTCTTAGGTGGCAAGGACGTTGTCCCAGTTTCCGGGAAGTGGCCCCAGAATTGTTAAAGCCTATCCCCTATCTGATTTTCACTTGGGTCCTTTATAGGTCCTTTAGCTATAATCAGATCAGAAGTACTTGTGTTGATGACAAGAGTCAAGGGGTTGAGTCTATAACGCAATATTTCACGGTCCTGCACAGTTGTTATGAAAAGCTTACCTGTCTTAGCGACTATTCCCTGATTGCTTATTAGCACTGATTGTCGAGGTTAGCTAGGCCTTGAAGATCTTTTGCTACAATGCAGCAATGATTAAGCAGCACACTTGCATCCCCGCTTTCAATCCAGTGGCGGAATGTGCAACAGCCTTGCGAACTCACTCACTAACCGACATCAATCCTACAGTCGATCGCAATCTCCCTTCCGACCTTTCCTATCCGTCTATATCGTTTCAATCGCGTCAGATGTTGTACCCTATTCAATAATGCGGAAACACCAGAAAGACCTTCCTCTGCGCTTCGACTCATCTCGACACAATTGTACAACATCTAGGACTCCTATGTACCGTATCCGATAATTTCTCCAACACAAATCCACAAACACAGACGGACAGACGGACAGAAGTTTGTGTTGTATTCGGTGTCGACGGCAAGTTCCCCTAGGAGCTCTTGGAGAACTCACTTTCGCCATCGTTTCCCGACGTCCATATAAACAGCGCATGTTTTACCCTTTCGCTAGCTATGTTCTTATGAAATCACGCTTGATCTTCCCTGCATCCCTTCTTCCCCTCCTCCTCTTCCACCCCTCTCCCTCAAGCGCCCTTGTCTAGCTAACGTTTCCTTGTCCCTATACTAGGTAGCAACACCGTAAACTTGATAACCTCTGACTGGACCCGCTAAAAGGACCGATACTGTAGCAACATCTATAGTCGCACATCTATAGGATCGCATACAACGCTATCACGTCCCTTTCAGAATGAGCTTTGGCAGGCCGCCTTGTAAGATATTTGCATGTTGGAGAGCTACAATGGCATTGGTGGCGTGCCACCGTTCCCCTAGGAGGCTGTCTACCTATGGCTCTTCTGCCTGCCTCGCTCGGGCATGGTTCGTCTCGGGCATGGTTAATCTCCGGCACTGTTCGTCTTGGGCACTTTTCAAGTCGGGCATGGTCCTTTCGGGCTTTGCATGTTTTGGGCATTGCACACTTCGGCGGCCGTTCAAACGGGCGTGGACAGGTTCGCTATCGATGTTCATGTGCACAAAGGGAGAATCTGCTGACTAATGCATAAATGCGTGAAGGCCAGAGAAGGTACGGCTATAGCAGTGGCGATGACGTGTCCGATAGAACCGTCTTTGACGTCATAGGTGACATCATCAGCGATAATGGCTAACTTCGATCTTGTTCGGTGATGGCTCTCGTACTTCTCCTTTTGTATGATTCAGCGTCGTACAACAGGTGTGAAACGAGCGGCGATACAAGTACAACAGGTGTGAGGCGACAGGCAATACAAATACAACAGGTGTTGCTGCTGAAGCGAGACTGAGAATTATAGATTAGCTGATACCATACCATGAAAGTAGTTCGCAAACAACCATTGACGCGCCACAATTTGGCAGCAACACGCATGCAGCTGAGAGTCGATATCAAAATGGAGTTGGAGTCGATCTGACGGAAGTCGAGACATATTGACCTGACTCAAGGCGAACCTTCGACCATTTGCACTCGAGATCTGACCAGATCTTGATGGTAAACACATGATAAAGTGGGGGCGTCGGGTGATCATCATCTCGATCTACCTGATGGGACGCAAAATGGCTTAAGGCTTCCTCGGGATAGCGCTTGTTGTACAAAAGCCGCAAGACATCCCAGTCTCCTTCGTCGTCTAGTGGCTAGGATGGGTGCCTCTCACGCACCAGGCCGGGGTTCAATTCCCCGCGGGGGAAAGCTTTTTTTCGTTATCTTTTTGGATGTGTCTGTTATGTCTTTTTGATTGACATGCTAGCCGGTGCTAGAGGAGGACTTCAGCAGATTTGACCTTTCAAGTGAGAGCGCCGGCCCACATGCCGCGCGTTGATGGGCTGTACAGTGAGCCTTCTAATGCCACGGCTTTTCCAAACTGATCATACAGAAGCTATATAACATGTATATCATTTATGATTGTATATATATATATGCCGTGTTCTCTTGTTGCATGAATCCCATGAGGCAATTGTTCTTGTTATTCGAGACTGGTGAAGACTGAACCAAGACAGCCCGCCTTGCAGGTACAGATAGACCAACTTCGGAGCTCTGTGATGCTGGACAGCTGGGTTTGCAATGAACAGACTGAGATAGCCGGCGGTGAAGCCCTGAACCGGAGACGTGCTAACAGTGCTCCACCCCATTATGACATCTTGCATGCCGAATCGTTTCGAAGGTCCCTGAATGTAGGCACTACAGCCTGAGGTGGATCTTCCTAAGTCCTGGTCACTCCGATCCTAAATCAAGAATCCCGCCATCATGGAATTAAACCGGGACGCAAGATTTACTTTCGCTTTCTCGAAGATCTTGTTCGAAAGGCTGGGTCCCCGACTCGCTATGTTTACCACGTATCACCATCAGACGGAAGGGGCAAAGCGAGCGAATAACAGAACCTTGAGGGAAAATGCTCCGAGTCATCGTGGCATGCTGCCAAGATGGCTGCACAGTTCAACTCAGGGCAGACGAATTAGCCTACAACGAGGAGATCCACCCCTGCACGAGAATCACGCCGTTAGAGCTGGACTTGGTGGACCGATGTTCGCGTTCCACGTCACAATGTCTCGAGATCGCTTCGCACTGTTACAGCGTTACACGTTGGACTAGTTGGAAAGAGCGCGACAGCCGCAGGCCGAATCAAGATCACAACCGACCTAAGCCCGTTCTTTTCCGACCCGTGGAGCCGTACCCCTCAGCATCAGGCACACGAATCCTCTTTTCATAAAGCAAGGGGAAATAAGGGAAATTCAAGCCGAAGTACGCCGGACCCCACAAGGTCACTCGTCGCGTTGGCGCGACCTCATACGAGGCTAATATGAGGATTAACCCGGTGCTAGACCGGGAGTACCTCACGGAGTACCACGCTTCGCCGGAACGTTTCGGAAACACGAACCGCCCCACCTTCCCGACCGCAATCGCTCGACTATGCGCCTACTACATCGCTCGAGGTGAAAAACTCGAACACCTCACGCAGTGAGCCGAATGCAAAAAATCCGAAGACAGTTCGGAGCCATAAGACAACCCTCGACACGCTATCACGGACTACTGGGAGCGTCTGGCTTGGAGATTGCCAGAACCAGTACAAGGCGTCAAACCACCTGTGGAACGTGGGACTCCTCTCACGACACACTTCCGTAGGGGTCTTCAGAAGGCATCGCCCAAGAAGGCGTAAGGGTCTTCAAAAGGCATCGCCCAAGAAGGAATTACGGCACTGTGCCTACCAAGCAATCAACATAATCGTAAGCCGACAACGGTACACACCTCGCAACATAGATGGGAGAAGATTTGTGTATGATGTGTTTTAGATAGTCACTCAACAGTAGATGGTACGACAACGAAAAGCTCAACTAAAACCTGCCGTATTCAGGCAAAAAGGGAACCTCACAAGGAGACAAATTAACATCGGAAACCACTAGGAACGGACGGCGAGCATTAAAGGGCGGAGGCAGAAAGGGCTGATGATTGCCCTGTGAGAGCCTAGGGGCCTTTTAGACAACGATGCCAAGAGAGGGCAGGAAATAGTACAAAAACAGGGTTCTACGGCAAGCGGGAATTGATGACATGAACGCCCAATCTGCGATACATATGTCGGATATGCGTTGCATCCAGGATTGCCGGGAGGCGTATCAGCATCACGACTAAAGACGTACGGCGATCGGGAGTGTGGGGTGCCTAGTACTTGGGCTGGCTCCGACCTTGCCTCGCGTGATCAGCGACCAGCTGGATAATCCAATGTATTTCGTTGTGTCGGTAATACACGAGAGAGTTGATTGACTATCGATGTTGATGCCTCTGAGTTACGAAGGAACAAGTGGCACTGACACAGCGACTTGGTAGTCATAATGATAGATGGGTAGACAAGAGAGCAATGTCTGTGATTATGTTATCTATGACGAGTGGTAACGAGGTAGGCGGCGTTGGTGAAGGCAGGGCAATGCTGAGCCAGAGACGCAAGTTGTGTTCAGGTAAAGCGTGATTCCATAGGTACTGATGTCAAGAATACAAAGATTTTGGCCTCTATATTCACACGTTTGGTTTGGGCGACGGATGACAGTCTGCCCTGGGAGCCTATGATCCCCTAACGACTTGGTATGCACTGCAGGAGACAACAAAATGTTTGCGTCATGCGATAGCAGAATGGGCGAGCTCGGCTAGGCAGGCAGAACTGGCAAAATAATAGGAGAGTCGAGCTTAGGAGAGATTCTACCTGTGGTATGCCTAGGTGGAGATAGCGCTTGCAAATGCGGCAACGCTGGCGTTTGCAGCCTTTGCGACGAGCGCGGCAGAATCGGCAGGTGCGGCAATTGCGGCAGAATCGGCTAAGTCATTCCTGTGGCTTACGTGTATAATCTGGAGATCAGCAGACGAGGCGGGAGCTACAAGGAGCTGTTGCCAGCATCGCATGTTGGCGATGACGACAATTCACGGGTTGTTCAGTTTCTCTTCTCTGCTCACGTACAAGGAAAGTTATCTTGTTCTCGGTCTCATATTACGAACAAGTCTCTTCTCGGTCTCGATATCGGGTACAACTTCTCACGGCTCCTTTTGTACTAGGTTTATCTTTTCAGCTAATGGACAGCGAAGACAAGGTTCCGATTCCAGTTCCAGACCTTTCTCCTTCTTCTCCATACTCATCAGTTAAGGCGCTTCATCGAAGGCGTGCAGATCGAAGGCTTCGAAGAGGGGAAGAAGTGCAGCGATGGGGTGTTCATGGCCTAAGGCCGGGGCTACACTGGACAATCAGCTCTGTTACATTACCCGTAGTCTCGACATTTGGGTCACATTTCAGATAAGAATACCTATATAATGGGGCTTGCCCCGTTGTCATTTGTGGATTTCCGTATGTGACTCACGCTTTGATTCATCCACGACTCTGGGCAACGCTTTCTCCGCTGGTGACAGTGAGGAGTCTAATTACTTACCCTTCTTCCCAGTCTAGTGTATTAGTCCGTTGACTGCTGCGTTTTATACCAACGTAGGCAGAAGAAGAACCCTAGAAGACTTAGCTCGCCAGTTGTCCGCGAGTCCTTTCATATTCGCGCTCAATTTGATCCAATGAATTCGCCACCGACCCTCCGCTCCGCTACCTTGATGCACGCTATCCATCGGGTCGTGCGCTCGTGGGGCCATTCCAACCCAAAAAGAGGGTCCGCAAGCTGGCAAGGAATTGGGGCGTCCCAAAAAGATGTTCTCTCTCGCCGAGAATCGAACTCGGGGCGGGCGCGGTCGATATACTGTAGAATGACAAGCGCCAATGTTACCATTACACCACGAAAGATGAGTGATGCTAGGATCTGTAACATTTCGTATATAACAGCTCTATCAATCACTTCATTTCCGGGCCGCCGTTTCCGCCTTTCCCTAATCCCGTGTACTTCTATACGGTCTGAGGCAGATGAGCAGAGGAAAACGATGCTGTTGAGCAAACGATATATCAAGCAATGCAAGCGATCGCTACATTCTCGCTACTGAGTAGCTGTCACAGTACGGTACGGCATTCCTCTCGCCGGTCCCGGTTGATCGGGATTTTCGGCCATAATCTTGCGCGGCCTAGCTTTCGATCGTTCACGTGAGACGCGACTGGGATGACGGAACGGTATTCGTCCTGAGGTCTTCCTTTTGAGAGCAATACTTGTTACCAATTTCTGTGCTTGTATTTTCCCACTGCTTCATCGCTTTTCACCACTCATTCAACATGTTGAGACAATCTACTCGATCTCTTGCGCTCAGTGCATCTCGATGCGCCGTCGCTTCCACCCGTGTGGCCAGCCGACAGGTCACCCAGCGGGGTTTGCAAACGGCCGTTGCACAGGGTCTTAGGTTGCCAACTTGCTCGTGAGTGCCTCGGCGGGAAGATCCGAGGTAGGGTGTCTCTTTGAAGTGCTGATCGCCTTCTGGAATGTACAGATGGCAACGAAACAGCATCTCTCGAGCTGGCTTCCACTCGACCTCTCTTCTTTGCGCCGAAACCGTCAAGGTCCCTCAGATGGTCAGTCGCCGCTGTTCCTCTTGTATTCTTCTTAGTACCAACGCTCAGATGGGTTGTCACGCCAGGCCGAATCCATCACGGAAGGTACTTTGAAGCAGTGGAACAAGCAGGTCGGGGATTTTGTTAGCCAGGACGAAGAAATCGCAACTATCGAAACCGACAAGGTATGTCGCGATGAGAAATGGCAAATTCCCAAACTCATCCTCCTCTCGTCAGATCGATGTGTCCGTCAACGCACCCATGTCAGGAAAGATTGTCGAGCTTTTGGCCAACGAGGATGACACTGTCGCCGTCGGCCAGGACCTGCTAAAGATTGAGCCCGGAGAGGGCGGAGGTGAGAGTGCACCTGCGGCCAAGGAGGAGAAGCCTGCCGCACCGAAAGAGGATCCCCCGGCCAAGGAGGACACCAAGCCCGACGCCTCGGTAGCCGACAAGGGCAAGGCTGCTGAAGAGCCCAAGCAGCAGGAAGCGCCCAAGCCCGCCCCTGCCGCCAAGTCGGAGAAGCCGGCGCAGAAGGACAACGAGAAGCAAGCTGTTGAACAAAAGGTCGCCGGTTCGCGAAACGAGACCCGGGTCAAGATGTCCCGAATGCGAAAGACGATCGCCACGCGACTCAAGCAGTCGCAAGAGGTCGCTGCGTCGCTCACGACCTTCAACGAGATCGACATGTCCGCCCTGATGGAGTTCCGAAAGAAGTACAAGGACGCCATCTTGAAGGAACAAGGTGTCAAGCTCGGTTTCATGTCCGCCTTTGCCAAGGCGTCCTGTCTCGCTTTGAAGGAGATCCCTGCAGGAAACGCCAGCATTGACGGTGACAGCATCGTTTACCGAGACTACGTGGATCTCAGTGTCGCCGTTGCCACCGAGAAGGGATTGGTCACTCCGATCGTCAGGAATGCGGAAAGCATGGGCTTGATCGAGATTGAGCAGGCCATTGCTGGTCTGGGTAAGAAGGTGGGTAATACAGCGAGCTGGTCTGGACGAGAGCTGACTAGTTGGCGTACAGGCCCGTGACGGCAAATTGGCCCTCGAGGACATGTCCGGTGGAACTTTCACCATTTCCAACGGTGGTGTCTTTGGCTCTCTCTTCGGTACCCCTATGTAAGCGATTCCCTTCTCATTCACAAGCGTCAGCAGCTAAGTCCGTTTTCCAGTTTGAACATGCCGCAAGCCGCCATCTTGGGTATTCACGCCATCAAGGAGAAGCCCGTCGTCGTCAACGGTCAAATCGTCATTCGACCCATGATGGTCGTTGCCTTGACCTACGACCACCGATTGCTGGATGGACGAGAAGCCGTGACAATGTTGGGTACGTAACGAAGCTGGGACCTAACCCGTGCAATGAAACTGATTCGTTGTTTCTGTAATAGTTCGAATCAAGGACTACATTGAGGACCCGGCAAGGATGTTACTCGAGCCCAAGGTATAAGCTGAGGATGTTGGGAGGAGCGACGGGATGTAGGCATACGACATACTTGATGTATACTTATGAGCAGATTAGTAATGAGAGAACATTGAAAGCTGCAAAGGGATAGATAGATCTGACGATACTGACTCTCGGAAACAGTCTCGGAAACAAACAAGGTGACAGACGGATGATCGAACCGACACAGCGACATGATTGCATCATTCATAAACAAGAATTCCCCATTGCCACATGCACGTTCACTTGGCAGAACGGAGCAACAGTTAGAGGAGGCGGTTCGCATCGGTGTAGCAGTAGCAGGCCTAACAATACCGCACCCTGTGTTCCAGCGGCATCGCTTCTGATCGACCGTGATGAGGTGAGCTCTCAACTCCCTGATGGGCCTAAGCCTAGCTGATCATGGCCTTCAGCAACTCCACAAACGATGCCTATCAGCAGGCCGTCTCGGCAACAACGGAGAGCTTCGTATCGTCACTCGTAGTCAACATCGTCGTCGCAGGTGTAGAACTTGTTGCTTGGATTCTAATCAGACGACAATTCCGGGCAATTTATGAGCCACGATCATATCTCCCGCCAAAGGCTAAGCGGGCACCAGCACTCACCAAGAACTTGATCAAGGTCGTTTGGGATCTGATCAATAGCGATCCGGAATTAGTCTTGCAGAAGAATGGAGTTGGTGCGTCAAAATCTAAAACTCCCAGGCTTGTACTGACGAGCATTCTTGCAGACGCATACGTCTTTATACGCTTCTTGCGAATGATGCTCAAGATATTTATCCCTACTTGGCTCCTCACTTGGGCCGTTCTCCTCCCAATCGATGCCGTCGGAACTCAAGTGGCCGGAAAGACAGGACTGGACCAATTGACGTATGGAAACATCGATCCCCAACGTCAGTCCCGATTATGGGCGCATCTGGTAATGGCATATGTCTTTACCTGTAAGTAACAAGAGTTTCCCCTGATCTCACTCTTACACCTTCACGTGATGTAGTCTACATGTACTTCAACATCCAGCGCGAGATGCGGAAATGGGTGTCCATTCGACAGCGGTATCTCATTTCCCCCGAGCATTCCCGACTGGCACAGGCAAACACCGTCCTGATTACCGGCATCGACAAACACTACTTGGACGAAGAACGACTGGCACAGCTCTTCTCGCATCTTCCCGGCGGAGTCAAGCGAATTTGGCTGAATCGAAACTTGAAAGAAATGGTTCAGTACCATGATACACGGGTCAAGGCAACTGCAAAGTTGGAAAATGCTCAAGTCGCCTTGATCAAGACGGCGAGGAAAATCAAGGTACAGAGAGAGAAGGCCACGGAGAAGGGCAAGAAAAAGGGGACGAAGTTGCCTTCCGGTCTTGATCCCGCAAACGTCAACCCGGAAATCGTCAAGGAAGGGAAACCATCGCCTTCCGCAGAAATGCTCGTCCAGCTCGAAGGCCACAATCGTCACTCTACGGAACTCCTTGAAGCCGATAAACTCGTGCCACGAACCTCTCGTCCCAAACACAAGCTGCCGCCAAAGTGGTTCCCTATCGCCCTACCATTTACCGGTACTCAAGTCGACACGATCGATTGGTCTCGTGAGCAAATCGTACGCTCGGGGAAAGCACTGGAGAAGGCGCGAACTCAGTTGCAGGAGGATATCGACAAGCCAGGAACCGAGGGCGAGACGTATCCGCCAATGAATTCGGCCTTTATCTACTTTCACCAACAGATTGCTGCGCACATGGCGAATCAAATCTTGCTGCACGACCAGCCGTATCGAATGGTTGGGCACTATACAGAGGTCGCGCCCGAGGATGTCGTCTGGAGCAATCTCAACATGAACCCGTACGAGAGGAAGGTACGACTCGTCGCCTCTTATGCCATCACATTAGGACTCGTTATTTTGTGGACATTCCCCAGTAAGTCGCTGTATCGTGGGACTCTGCAAATTAGGACTGAGGTCCGATGTTCGCTTGACAGCTGGTTTCATCGGTGGTCTCTCAAATTTGTCAGGCCTGTGTGAAAAATACGATCTCGGCCCATTCTGTGGCGATAATCGAGTACTCAAGGGTGTTGTGCAAGGTGTAGCGCCTCCAGTCTTGCTCGCGGTCCTCAACTTGCTGCTACCAATTATTTTGCGAAGTGAGTGCTTCACGAGTAGTTTGAGTTGCCATGACTGACGACACTATATTGACTGTGTTAGCTCTCGCCCGTTACGAGGGCATTCCCCGAAAGACAGGAATCGAATTGTCGCTCATGACAAGATACGCAATCTTCCTTATCTTCGTATGTCTAACTGGGCAACGCGGGAGATATCGAGTTTGGCCTGACACCTTTGCTACCTCAGAATTCGTTCTTGATTGTAACCCTGTCTTCCGGGCTCTTCGCTTCTATTCCGGCCATCGCGAACAACCCTGCATCCGTCGCCACGATTCTTGCCCAAAATATGCCTCAAGCTTCAACCTTCTTCATCACATATGTCATGACCCAGGCCGCTGGTTCCATCGGAAACTTGCTGCAGCCGGTGACCCTCGTGATCTATCTCATCAAGCTGATTCTTCAAGGCGGAACTCCTCGGTCGGTGTACAACAAGCGTTACAGTATGCAAACGCCGACTTGGGGTCAAACGTTCCCGAGCACGACTTTACTCTCGGTTATCGGTAAGCGATAATGTGGTCTTTCGGGAGTGTCCTTGTTAATCACCTCTAACATCTAGGTATCTCGTACGCTATCATCAGTCCAGTCGTTTCTGGTTTGGCAGTAGCCGCTTTTTACCTTGCCTATGTGGTCTACAAGTATCTGTATACCTGGGTAATCGATCAGCCACCCTCATCGTAAGTTAGCCCAATTCTTGTGGCTTTCGCCTATCTCACGCAGTCAAACGAATGCAGCGATACTGGAGGTAGCTTCTTTCCCAAGGCGATTACCCATCTCTTCGTTGGCATGTATATCCAAGAGATTGCCCTATGTGCTCTTTTCTTCTTGGCTCGGAATGCGGACGGAAACGTTAGCGCTATTCCGCAAGGCGCTCTCATGGTGGTTCTCGTTGTTATGACTGTGAGTCCGACGCGGAAGACGAAGCGCTTGGCATCTGAGTCAAACCCCAATTCCGCGCACAGGTTGCCTTCCATTATGTCATCATTGACTCGTACGGTCCGTTGAAACGAGCATTGCCGCTGTCATTGGCGTACCTTTCCCACGGCATGCCACAAGAGCAAGGACACGAGGGGAGCATCCTGGAAGGATCTGATGCCGAATTCGATCCTCGCCCGACTGCCGTCAAACGTTATAGCCAGCTACACCGCAAGGACACAGGAGACGAAAGCATGGCAACCGATAATGAGGACGATGGAGCTTTCTCTGGCCGTTACTCAAAGGTGTCGGAGGATAGACAGCGTCTGCGGGAACCCTCTGTTCCCGTCGAGCGGGAAAAGCAGATGGAAATGGCGGATCTTGGAGACTCCCAGGTCATGAGGGGATCTTTGCGTCGACGGAACACTGGAAAGGAGGAGCATCTGAGCTCGGACGAACGGGAAGCTCAGCAAGCTCGGGAGGACGCGCAACAACGTTCAAGCGATGAAGGTGCGGACGTACCGTCGTCCAGTGAACGACCTGTTCGAGCAATCGACCACGCGGAAGCCGACAATAATGACGACGCACAGGACTCGGCAACCAAGGAAAAGGCCGCGGAACGGAATCGAGAGGACTATGACGTCGATGCGTTTGCGCATCCTGCCTCCAAGGAACCTCAAAGGATCATCTGGTTGCCGGAGGATGAACTCGGACTGGCGGTTGCAGAGGTTCAGGACAACCAGAGTATCGGGATCTTGTCCACCACCAAGGATGCGGTACTTGATAGCAAGGTAAGAGGTTTTGCGATTAGATCTGCAAGGACGACCTGCTGATCGTACTGGAAACGCAGGGCAAGGTGGAAATTTACGGTCCGCCTCCCGATCATTTCGAGAGTACCGACGAATAGGACCATGAGCTACGTGCTTCTTGATACGCTCGTAATGACGACTTATGACCAGTGACGACCCCTAATGACTTTCCTCATCACTCGCTGTATCACGATTTTGATCATGTGCATATCCTTATCACGAAACGGATGCTTGTCCCGGTCTTTCGTCATGAGATGCGCTATAGCACGCGTTACAACTTTATTCTACAAGACAGTGAAAATCCCTTCTGACTACTGCGCCGAGAACCCTCACATCGGCATCCTAGCCACCAAGCAACTGCAAGAGTTTACATATTCAGCGCTGATCGAACTCTACTGATCACGCCCAAGGTCCACGTATGCGTCGCGCTAATTGGATATCCTTTTGCATGATCGTCACTCGCTTTGCATGAATGGCACATAGGTTTCTATGGACAAAGGCTCGTCAGTCTCATTTCCGGCGAATACAAGCGAGACTGAGGGCGTCAACTCACGCGTCTTCGAACAGATGAACGAGGTACGCCTCTACAGGGATATCACAGTGCATCCATCAGCTCGACTTGCTCCAGATTTGCTAGGAAAGAGCGCCACGTACCTGTTGCTTCCTGAAGTGCCAGTAACGCGGATGATTGCCAACGTAGGTTGTGCGCATAGGGGGCGAGTTCGTATGTTACTTCTCGAACCTGACGACCGCACGAAGGGAAGGAGGAACGATGGCAAGGGAGGGAAATGGTTATATCAGCAAATGTCAAACGACGGGCATGAGGTTCAAGGGGATCGCCTTTGAGGACCAGCCGCAAGGGAAACGGTGACGTTTCTCCTATTGCGCAATCTCTATCTACCTCCGACACGTCCATCCGCCAATGCTCCACCACAGCCGATACTTCAGAATCACTTAACGGCCCGCTTCACAATGCTGACACAACGGGGGGAAGAGTACTCACCACTCGACTGAACGGCAACTTTGCCAACAACAGATCCGTACTCTTCTGATACTTTCTGATCTCGCGCAGCGCCACCGTCCCCGGCCGATACCGATGTTTCCTCCCTGCATCCGCTGCTGCCGCTGCTCCTCCCGTCTTACCGCGCGATATTGCCCCTGCTCTTGCACTCGTGTCGTTTGCGTTGCCCGGTGCGAATGCTTTCTTCGGAACTTTACCGCCCGTTGATTTCCTGGCGATCGTGCGTCGACTAGTTTTCGGTGTACTTGCCATCACGGTGTGTTCGGAGGTTATAACGATCCACTAAGTCGCTGGATATGCAGCAGGTGAGGGAGTCGTGTTCTCGTAGAACGAAACGAACGAAGTTGGCAAGAAACAGGAAGAGGAGAATAGAATTCCCTTCAATGTGCAGCTCATCTTGCATGCTGCTCGCCATTTCAGATCGCGTTTCTTACCTAAGACGGCCGCCGAAACAGTGCCAAGCTGTCCGGCTTTCCCGGGCCGTTGAGAACATCATCAAGTTGATACCTACCATTCACGAGATGTGGGAGGAGGAGATAAGTACACGGATGTGACAGACACTCACGTATTCAACATGTCCATCCTCCAAACATCAATTCACTATGAGGGTCCTCGTTGGTACCCACGCTTTCCACCTTCACTTGATCGAATTTGATACCTCCTCGCGGAGTATCACCAAGCTCAACGACATCAAGCTCCGCGAACAACCATCGTACACCCTGCAGCACCACATTCATAAAGACCTATTCTACGTCACAGCATGGGTGGAGAGCATCATCTACGTTGTCCGCATCGATGAACTAAAGGGAAGCTTTGAGGTGTTGGGTCAAGCACAATCGGGAGGAGGGGGGCCGACACACTTTGTGCTGAGTCCGGAGGGGGAGAGCTTGATCATTGCGAATGTGAGCATTATCGAATTACTTGCCTGCGTAGCTTGAAGGTTGACCTCTCTTTACGACAGTACCGATCAGGAGAAGTGACACGACTCGGCGTGGACCCGTCGACAGGTCTCTTCGTCTCGGATACCGCTGCATTCGAAGACGTTTTGGCGTTACCGTTCTCCGCGCCCTCTCCGGACGAAAGATCCCACCGACTCAAGGACCGTCAATCGTCTTCTCACCCTCACCAAATCGTTACGATTCCGAGACGCCTCCCATCCGATCCGCAAACATACCTTGTTCCGGATCTGGGCGGAGACGCCGTGTTCGTGGTGGAGTATAGCCAAGAGACGAAATGGACAATCTGGAACCGGACAAACTCGAAGCCCGGATGGGGTCCTCGACATGCCATCGTCAATACTGTCAATGGCACCTCGTATCTTTACCTCGTGAACGAACTTGTTAACAAGGTGACCATCCACCGGATCTCATTCGACTCGACGACAGGCAAACCGCGTATCGAGGACCCGACCCAAGCGTACTCGACCTTACCAGCCTCTCTGGCGGTAAGCTATGTTCCGGAAGAACCATACGAGAGCATCGCATGCACCATTCTCCTCCACACTACCCCGGACGGCATACAGCAAGTTATTGTCACGAACCGAAATGCGAAAGAAGATATTCGGCCCGAGGGAGATTCCATTGTGGTTTTTCCCGTAAGCGCAGATGGGGTTCGATTCGAGGAAGAAGTTCAGCACCTTGTCGGTGCGGGAAGGCATCTACGTGCAGCTGCGGTGACGACAGCTGCCGATGGGACTGCCTATTTGATGGTCGGTGCGAGGAATGGGAATGGGTTGACCGTGTATAGCCAGGGCAAGGGCGATAATGGGGTTTGGCAGGAAGTCTTGAAGGGCGTGCAGGTCGAGGGAATTGATCTGCCGATTAGCATCAATTGGTTGTAATGGATAGGAGAATCTGCTGCGATAGGGGCGATCGACACAGCTTTCGCAGCAAGACACCTTTGAAACAAGATGAAACGCCAACAGACAACCCCTATTCGTCATCATAAAAAGTAAAGCTCGAGCGAGCTCGAGGCTAGATTCGCGGAAGCAACGGCACAATCCATCTCCAACGGGAACATATCGCCTGACTAAGACTCGGTGCAACCCTCTTGGAGAGTCTATCGAGGTCGACTGCTCCCATTGTCAAAAATTCCGCTGGAGCATCGACAGCCAGCCCATTCAGAATACCCATTTACGCCGCCATCCATCATGTCGGCATCACCAATATCCTACACTTACATTTTGCCGCACACTCAACTCTAGAGTCTAGGGGCGTAGTCATACCACTCTTTGCGCTGCGTCGAGGATTTGTGCAAGGATGGACAACCGGAGCCCGGTCGTCTTTGTCGTTACGCTCGTCTTTACGATTCTGGGCACTGTTTTTACCGCACTTCGGTTAATCTCGAGGGGACTCGTTGTGAGAAGGGTTACCTGGGCGGATGGACTGGTGGTGGTGGCGTGGGTGAGTGCTTTGGACAACGTCTTTGCTTCGCTTGCTGATCGCTGAATCGATAGGTCGGAGGGTGTCTCGGCTCTGTGGCGATCATGGTCGCCACTCGCTATGGACTGGGGAAACACGACAATGTCATACTAGATAAAAACAGAGACACGCTGTAAGCTCCCCACAACGGCAATACATATTCATCCTTCTTACCTCTTTCGCTTCAGCAAACGCTTGATGTACATCTTTTCCATCATGTACAACCCCGTTCTCATGGCCACCAAGTCCTCCATCCTGCTCCTCTACCTCGGAATGAAGAGCTACGTTCGCTTCTTCCGATATGCCTCGATCTTCCTTTTATGCGTGGTCAACATCGCCGGCCTCGTCCTCACGTTGCTCAACATATTTCAATGCAGCCCTGTATCGGCCGCCCTCGACTGGAACCCCTCCGAAGACGCCCGGTGTATACAACTGGTTTCCCTCTACCTCTGCAGTGCACCGATTAACGTCCTTACGGATTGCGCCATCATCCTACTCCCGCTGCCGATACTTACAAGCATGCGCATGGAGCGCAAACAAAAGGCTGTACTCGTCGCCACATTCTGCACCGGCATCTTTATCACTGTCGTCGATATCATCAGGATCGCCTACTTGCAAGAAGCACTAACATCTGCCGTGGAGTCCATCGATACCACGCACGCGCCATACGACGATTTCGCGTGGCAAGTCAGCCTCTCTTTCATGTGGTCCGCCGTTGAAATGCATGTGGGCATCGTCTGTGCTTGCGTACTCGTGCTCAAGCCCCTCGTCAGGAGACTCTTCCCCGGTATACGACTGGACACACCCGAGATGCCGTCGGGGCAGTTCGAGGGCGAGGCGACGTTTGCCACTTTTGCGATGACGGAGGAGAGCCGTGAATACGTTGATGGTCAATGCAAGAGTCCGAGGCCGGATGGGGAGCGCTTGTCGCCTAAGAGTCGGGGTTCACCAATCCCCCTGCCTGCAGTGGACATCACTGACATTCCGACCGAGGGTTCGCCGGTCCCTTCGTCTTCAGCAGCAGCATTCGAACCACAGGTCAAACGTGAACGTGGACGCTTGTCAATTTCGATCCGACCTGACGAGAAGCCTCGTCTGCCTCAGCTGAAACCGCAGCTTGACAGATCAAGTTCGCCGGCCAGAAGAGCAGGGGCCTCGGGTCGAACGGAGAAGCCTCTGCGAGAGCAATTCAACATGAAGGAAATCGACCTGGACGACATGGATATCATGGACTTCCTCGCGGTGGACCAGTCTGGTCAAAACGATGCCGTGAAGCCATGGGACCCAGATACGTGCGTTATCCCCAATATGCCGGAATTCAAGTTGGATCAAGTCCAGGTGGATCACTTGCTTCCTCCTCCAGCGCATACTTCACTCGAGCCACCCAAATCGCAGAAATGCACGGTACCGGTACGATGCGCTCCGACTGTCATGTCTGGTCAAGCACCGCCTGGAGCATTCTCCGACTTTATCGTCTTTCACGACGCCAAGAAGCCATCGCTGGTGGACCTGGACGCAAGGGCAGCTTGGCGACCGGTCCTGCTCGTTTCCATCCTATTCACTGTTTGGGGTCTCAGCTACGGATTTCTGGGAAGTTTAACGAGTCAAATCCAGCGGATTCTGCTGTTCACCGAGGAGCAAACTCTGGCGCAACACAATGCATATTGGATCGGCTATGCGATTGGACCTATCCTGGGCTATATCGTGCTATCAAAATTCGGCTTCAAAGTCACGTTTCTGGTCGGTCTCGGCATCTTTTCGTGCGGCGCCATGAGCTTTTGGCCGGCCACGACTCTCACCAGTTTCTCTGGTCTATTCGTTAGTCAAATCATCATCAGCTTCGGGCTTTCGTGTCTCGAAATCGCGGCAAACGCGTACATCGCCCTCGCCGGACCACCACACCTCAACGAAGCGCGACTCAACTTTGCTCAGGCAATTCAAGCCACCGCCGGCGCTCTCTCACCTGTCCTTTCGAGAAAGGTGCTCCTGCGATCCGTCACGAACAGGTCGAGACTGGTCGACACGCAATGGGCGTACCTCAGCGTCGCTCTGTTCGTCATCACGCTCGGCGTCGTCTTTTTCTACATTGATATCCCCGAAGCCAGCGATACCGACCTGGAACGAGTTTCACGAGACCGCCTCCGTGCTGCTGGTCTCGAACCAGAGTCAACGATTGTGGGAGCTTCGGCAGGCGGAATCCTCGTTGGCTTTGGCGTTGTCACCATGATCGTCTACCTGGGCGGACAAGAGAGCATGTCGTACTTTTGGTACAGCCTTGCGGATGAGGTCATGCCCGGCGCGAGCGACGATGCGGTGTGGTCGTACAACGAAGCGGCTTTGGCTTGTTTCGCGGTCGGACGGTTCCTCGCATCTGGAGTCGCCTATCTGGGAGTCCCGGGTCGTTACATCCTGCTTGTATGCATCTCAGGTGCACTCATCACCATCTCAATCGCCGCAAACCTTCCGCTAGCCGCCAACGACAACATACCATTAGCAATGCTCATTCTCACCTACTTTTTCGAATCCGCCATTTTTCCAACGTTATACGCCATCGTCACACGAAATCAAGGGGCTCGTACGAAACTCGTTTCCATGGGAATGACGATCGCCATTGGCGGGGGAGGAGTGTTACCCAGTATCGTTTATGCCCTCCGACGAAAAGAATCTACGAGACATTCTATCAATACCTCGGTCGGCTTTTACGCCGTCGCCATGATCCTCCCCCTTCTACTGAACGCCTCGTCAACATTGCGGAGATGGGTCGATCCAACGGTACGCAAGACTGGCCACGGCCGATCAGAGAGCGACAGTTCAGGTTCCGGATTCTCAGCCACCCAGATACGGAAGCGACTGTCAAATTATATCACTAGATTCTCCATCGAACACAGAGAATACGCCGACGAGATGGAGATGAGCAGGAGGGGACATCCGACAGGAAGAAGCAAGGCATGACATGTGTCGTTTGCATTTGATGATTACGGGCATCCCAGCCTGACTGTAGCACATTCGATTTCGACACATCTCCACTGTAGCATAGTATAGGTTTCGGCCGATGGGTTCGCTGGAGAGCTTGGCGCCAGCAAAGTTGTATATTGTTGTACCGCAATAACCGAACAGGCTCTGCTTCCAATACTGAAGTCCAGCTTTCCGCCTGCATTCAGACTTCGCGTTCAAATGGCAGAGACCTTCTGCGACTCGCCGGTAATTTATCCGCCTCACACATAATGGTGAGAGATTCGATATCCAGATATCGTCATAAACCCAAGATGACACCGCTGCAAACGTCACGAGTCCAGTTGACCGTCTTTTTTGAGTGTGTGCTCTCCTGCGCTCTACCTTTTCGGTCCACCGGTCAAGCCGGCCGTCAAGCTCTTCGCGGCCTGGGCGTATGGCAGGGTGCCCTGGAGCAGTGTACAAGCTCAGCAGGTCTGTCATTTCGGAGTATCCATCGAGCGGCGGACTCACCTGCCACCAGACGGCAAAGCCCAAGCCCAAGACGGCGTGTAACAGTCCCCATGTGTTCTCAGGCGTCAGTCGAACGCTGCAATCAACCAGTGCAAATGGTCAGTGGAACCGAAACGTTGTGTGGTGAATGTGAACAATACGAACCTCTCTAGCAGTACTCCGAATGTCTTTGGGATGAATCGCGGAGCCCGGAAGAGCGTTCCGGCAACGAGGGTGTGGTAGACGGTTAATCCGGCGGCGAAGGCTCGTTTGCCTGGGAGGTATTCTGGGAATGGGAGAGGTATATGTGAGCTCGAGAGTAATGCAGGAAGACGGGCGACTTGCCGGGAAGAGCGAATACGAGCAGTGCGGTGATACATGACGCTGCGGAAAGCGCTGCATAGAGCTGCCAACCCAAACCCAGAAAGTTAAAGAATGCCCGGCGGTAGGATTGGACTGAAATGTTCCTACCTTGAGGATGACCAGGGTCGAGTTCGTCATATCCAAGAACGGTAGGCCCTGCGGCGAGAACATGCCCTGAATTGCGAGAGGGGCTTCCAGTGCGATATGCAACAGGAACATGGCGGATCTGCGAGGGAAAGACTTCAGTACTGGTGGGCACCGATGAGAACCTGAAACCGCAGCTACTCACAGGGGTGACCGGGCGGTCATCATGGCTGCTGCTTGCTGCTGCGCTTGGGTGGGCATTTTGAGAAGGCGAAAGGTATGAAGAGGGTATACTGAACTGAACTTGACAAGCTCTACTCCGTTCGACAACTTGACCAGATGTCCGACCATAAGTACTCGACAGCTGTTATCGCTGGATGCTATTTCCGGCTAAGGGAGCCACGCGGACCGAAGGGAACGGAAAATGGGCGAAAAGACGGCATAAATACCAGTTTCTCTCACGTCAGATATATTACGAAGCACCTCGACAACGGAGGATGAGGTGACCAATGCATCCCATCATCCCTTCAGTATCCTTGCTAAGACCGTGTACGCCATACTCGTATACATATGCATACCGCCCGTGGCTGAATGACATCCTCACTGGTCAAGTTACTGCTCGCGCTCGCTCCTGTCCTCATCTGGTACACCATTTCCCATACCTCTTCCCTGCATACGAGCACCACCAAGCCGTCAACCATGAACAACTTCACACATCCACAGAACCCCAAGCTTGGCGTCTACGCTTCTCCTGCGGAATGGAGGGAGAGATTAGATTCCCTGCCTGATCGACAGGCATTGGGAGGCAAGATTCCTTCGTTCTACTGTGAGTCAGACATGTAGCCGTAGCGTGAAAGGGTATGTTGTTGATATATACTGGTGTGCAGTCGCTCATGGTCGTACGTAGTGTTCTGAAGATCCAAGAGGTAGTCTTGACGCTCTTCATTTCACTTGGCATAGACCCCGCTTTGCTATGGCCAAAGGACCTCGACAACCCTCGTGGTGATCTCATGGGAGAGATCAGCGGTCCGGACGGCCTACTTCCCCAATTCCTGCGGGACTTTGGCAAGACGTTAATCGAGAAGTAAGCTCCCCGCCGTTCTGCAGTTCTCCGCATCTGATACCCCACTCTCCAGGTACGGACCGAAAGGCATCATCGTCTTCTCCGCACACTGGGACGACGCGGAACTCCTCGTGACCGACTACAAGCCTGAGAACCCGCTGCTATACGACTACTACGGCTTCCCCGAACAGCTATACGAGATCACCTACCGCTCCCGCGGAGACAGTGCCTTGTCCAAGCATATCACGGAAACATTCGAGTCTCATGGCTTGACGGCACGGACGACGCCAGTCACTGAACCCCGTGGTCGGGACGGACGTAGACGGAACCGGCCCCAAGTCGAATCCGGACTGGACCACGGCGTGTTCCTTCCCTTCAAGCTGATGTTCCCGGATACCTTGTCCCCGGACGGCGTGTTTCCCATTCCGATCGTCGAAGTGTCGATGTCGTCGACGTTTGAACCCGAGCCGCAATGGGAGATCGGAGCCGCGATCAAGCAGCTGCGCGAGCAAGGGTACTTGATTCTTGCGGGCGGGTTGACGGTGCATGATTTCGGGGACTTTTCTTCGTTCAACTCCGACCGCGCAAAGCCGGTGAGTAGTTTTGGGCTGCGGTGATGTGGCAGTGAAGGGAAATGCTCATGGCGAACAATTCTTCACTAGCTGTATCACGTTTGGAATGACAAGATCCTTCATGCGATCAATACGAAGGGCACCGTACGTCTCCGTCACCCTAGTTCGAATCGCCCATGGCTTATCAGCTTTTCTCCTTTTTCTCTTCTGCTGAATAGGCGGACGAGCGCAAGGCGGCCCTTATTGACCTCGTAAACCAGCCGGAATACGTGATTGCTCACCGCCCAAGAGACGTAAGCTTCATGTGGGCTTCGACCGTACGTCGTGGGAATAATGCTGATCACTGTCCCTTGACAGGACCACTTCTTGCCCATATATATCGCGGCTGGCGCTGGTAAGCTTATACCCTCGATCATTCGATCACCGGCCGCTCATACTTCATCGTTCTTCAGGTGAAGACGGCGAGACCAAGCTCTTGTCCGGGCTCTTTGGCGCTACGACTGTAGCCTTCGGATTATGATACATCTCTGATTGGCATGATACATCTTCTATAGGCGTGTCTTTAGACTGATTTCCTTTTGTGTACTATGTTCACCACGAGACATGCTCCCACTCCCTCAGCACCTGCTGTAACTGCGCTCGCATCTCCTCTTTCCTTGCGTCATCTGCCCATGAACCATCAATGCTATCGTGCGAGATCTTGATCCAGTCCGCCTTGGTCAATCCGTGCTCTTTGTGGATGGCGACGTAGTTGTCGATTTGCCATGAGTTGAACAGTGCCGGGTCGTCCGAGTTGATGGAGAACTGGGGATACATCTTCGCTTCAGCGGCGTCCTAGCGGGGAAGAATGGCATTGCACATACCTTGAGATCGTGGTCCAGCATTTTCCGTATCGGCAACTCTCCGAGATGGTCAATCACGTTCAGCGAGATGTTGCTGAGGGGGCACAACGTTGTCATCACACCCTCTTCCTTTAGACGTGCGAACACTTCGTCGTCCTTGATGCCGTTGATTCCGTGGTCGATCCTGGTGACACCAAGCACATCCAATGCTTCGGTGACGTACGACGCCGGTCCGTCTTCTCCTGCATGGGCGGTGAATCTGTTGAAGCCGATCTCTTTGGCTCGCTGGAACGCCGGGAGGAATTTCGAAGGCGGTTGGTCTTTTTCGCTGCTGCAGAGTCCCATGCCGTGGATCAACCCTCGCTCGTGGTAGGGCCGAAGGATCTCCATACCCTCGACGCATTCCTCCGGGGAGAGATGTCGCAAGGCGCATCCGAGCATGAGGTAACTGATTCCGAATTCTTGTTGACCCGCTTTGAAACCTTCATCCAGACCATGCACGACCTTGTCCCCTTCAACGCCCCGATCTACATAGGTCTGTACGTCGATGAAGACCTCGGCGTGCATGATACCCTGCGAATGGGCTTTACGCATATACTCGTAGGCGAGGTCCTTGAAATCCTCTTGTGTCTTGAGCACTTCGGTTGCTTTCGTGTAGACATTGAGGAATTGGTTGAGATCGACGTACTCCTTATATGTTGCCTTCTGGGAACCGTCGTGATGCTCGGACAAGTCAAAGATATCGTGCTCCATCTCGATGCCGTTCCGCTCTGCGATCTTGAATAGGAGTTCCGGAGTCATCGCACCTTCGATGTGCACATGAAGCTCAACGCGGCGCAGGGCGTGCAGGAATTGTTCTTGTTCGTGACTTGACATAGTGATACGGCTCGGGGTGATGCAAAGGATCAGGTGGAAGTATCGGTGTCCCCTTCGTTTGGAACTGGGCCTGACCTATATACAGGTAGCAAGTCGAGTAGAAATTCTTTGAACGAGCTCCGATCTATGATCGATCTCCGTACCAATCGGACCGAGTCGGTACTTTTCCACAGTCCTAAGTACACTGTCCTAGCATGTGGGAAGAAAGTTGAAAAGCAAGCATCATTCAGTGCCTCGTGTCCATCCATCATGTGTAGCAAAAACCAAAGACCCGCTCCCTTGCTGGAAGCCGAGCAGGCAAGGTTGTAAAGGACAAGACTTGCCACAAATGCGCGAACGGTCTAGTGAAGAAATGTCCATACTACCGAATTCTAACTACCCTACCTATCGTCAAGCTATACACAGCCGTCCTAGACCTATCATGACAACCTATAGCAGCAGAAGTCGGCTGCGCTACAATAACCTATACCTAATCTACAATAATGCCCAAGATCGAAGCCTCACTTCCTCGGTGACGGGCCTACAGGCCCATCCCACCATACACAGCCATCAGCACGGCCGATGCCAACGGCAGACTCCTCCATATCCATGATTCAGAAAAGCGACATTCTGCTCCACTTGTCGTGACGTGCGCCTGCATGGTGATCCCTTGTCCCGCGAACGTTGAGCCACATGCCTCCTTCACGATCCCCGTCGCATTTGCCAAGACGGGCTGCATGACTCCGGCGTAAGAATTCTCCTCGACGACGGTTTGCGTGAACAGGTTGAGCAGCTTGGCGGAACATGTCGAGCAGGTCGGTTTGCTCGTTGATGGAAGACCGATCCCGGATGAGAGGGAGTAAAGGTACCCGTCATCTGGCGAGGAAGCGGTGGACATGGCGGACACGTAGCAGTATGCTCGAGTCTGAGTGTCTTGCAGACACGCAGCGGTCTGGAGCATATCGTAATTTTGCAAGCCTGCAACAGAGAAAGCGTCAGTGAACGAACACCACAACACGAAGAGGGCTGAAGACATACCGTAGAAAGCCTCCAGTGCTACTGCTTTCCTGCTCTTGATATCCGCCCCGCAATTCGCATTCTTTTGGATATCGACCGCAAGCGAAGCGTAGTACGCCGAACAGCCCTCTGTATCGGTCGCATAGCAGATGTTCGATAGCAGTCCGTTGAGCAAGGTCTCGTTGCGCGCCCTAGGGGAATCGTCCCATCAGCATCGATGCCTCGCGCTATCCGTAACGTATGACTTACATCTGCGCCCACCTCGAGCTACTGCTCACCAACAACCCAAAGGGCCTCCCACACTTCCCCACACGCCCCTTCGGACTCTTTGCACCCTTCACCCGGCCCGTCATCTGTTCGCTCTCGAGGTACCTCGCGAGGAACGCAACGCATGACGCGGTGAGACTGTAGCTCAGTGACTGGTCGAACGGCTGAGGGAATGTTCCGGGCAGGGCGAGGGCTGATGTCGGTGCCGCTACGAGATTGGTTGGGTCTGTCGAAATGGTGGACGACGGAGTGCTGGTACTCGATGTCGCTGTGGCGCTCGATGAAGAGGGCGCAAATGGGCTCGCGATATTGTTGTTGACGGTAACGCTGAGGGCGCTGTCGTCCAAGGCGATGGCGGATGACACTGCACGGTCATGCATCACGCCAGAATTTCGCCGAGAACGCCGTGGACGAGGTTCTGACGAAGCAGAAACGTCTGAAGACGGCGGAAGATACAAGTCTTCCTCCGACGGCGAATGGACTTGAAGCAGAAAAGCCGAAGCTCCGGCAGAGAGCGGATAGGACGTCGTTGAATCGATGTATGTACCCTGCGTATCTTGATCCGTTTCATTGATGTCCATCACTCCGCCACTCATCGCCGCTGGACTCTCGAGTCGCTCCCTTGCTTCACTGCTCTTCCGCTGCGCGTCGTGCCCAAAGTAGGCCACAACGGGAGACGCGGCAGGCGAAGTTGTCGGCGTGACTGCCAAGGATGATGTCCTCATAAGCGATGCAGTCGTTTCAAGAGGTGCAATTGAAACGCTGAGGACTGCCGCTGCCGATAGGAGGCATGATGCCGTTTGAACCTTGAGTGTCGAGCGGGGACGCTTTCGGTTGCTGAACGACGGTTGTGGTTGAAAGGGGAGCATCTTGAGCGGAAAGGCGAGGAGATGGCAAGGATCAGGGGCAAAGATCAAAGTTGGGCTTGAAGGCTGAAGATGATGAAGGCGACTTTTCAAGAAGTCGAGAGAAGAAGAAACCCGAAACCGAAAGAAAAGAATGTGGTATCCGAAACGTCGAGGCTGAAAAGAGTGTGATTCGCGGTCGGGAAAGCCGTATTATAGGAGATTGCTGTCGATGGCGGTGCTAGGTGTCGTGTAACATGGTATCGGGGTGTCGAGGACTTGTCGGACGAGGCAAACAGGGTGATGAAGTGATGATTTCCCCTGATGGAAACTCATCCAACAACTCCACAAACACAAGCTGCCGATCGCACGCTCGCGAGAGTGCCCCTCATCCCGCTAAGGAAATTGGCGCCCATCATTTGTACCAAAGCGCGGATCTTTGACGTGGCAAGTCATCTAGCAGGGTTCTAGCCAGCTGCCAGAGTACGACACGAGTATATGTCGCTGAAAATCCTGGGACATCCTCACAAAGAAAACAGTGTATCGAGATGGTACCGTCACGGCGTGGCGCAGACAAACAATTCTGTTACGGCGTCGCTGGCTTGTCGAGAAAATCCGTGACCGGAGCGCCGCACGGGAATTCCGTTCGCATTCGGTATATCAGCAGGACCTATCTTGGAATACTGGCCCAGTGAGACTAGTGGCGACAAGCTCGTGTCAGAAAGTGCTCGAGCGCAAGCAGCTATGGATGTCGTTCTGAATTTTTAACAGCAGAAGAGCCATAATATCATAATGGTGGGAGAGAATCGATTTACTCCGAGATAGATCTTGCTGGACCTGGATATATACGCAACACTGACAGCAAAGTTTTCCCGGACGAGCCGTGTCAAATGTTTGGAGCCTTGCTAGCGAGAGGGCGTGAAGAGCATTCTCTTCGCGTGATCCATATGTCCTTCCTGCATATCGCAAACGCCATACTGTACATCACGACGCCATTCTCGAAGCATCCATCTTGCCGAGCATCTCCTTCATCTCCTGCAGCACCGTGCCCTGCGTCTCCATGATATCCCTCAGCCTCTCGATTTCGAGCAACAAGATCTACATCCCCACGTTAGCCAACGAAGAATGCGCAATCTCGCTGTGCTCACCTGCTGATTCGACGCAAGCTTCAAATTCGTCAAATCGTTCTTCCCCAAACCCCCGTCCACTCCTGCCGCCCGCGAAGCCGCACCGGCAAGCCGCGCCTCATCAGGCGGCAACATCGGATGCGTTCGCCCGGCTTCCACCTGCGAAAGGCTAAACGAGCTCAAGGAACCCGTGTTCGAGTCCCCCGTCGGAAGGGAATCGTATTGGACGCCGTTGACCATGTTTCCGCGTTCGGGCACCCGGATGGAGGGCTGGCCGAGTGGTGAGGGGGTGCGACGGCCCGTACGTGGGCGAGGCGATGTCGCGCGTGATGTTTGCAGTGAAGTGGGTACAGGGCGATTCGGTCCGTCCTGGTGTTCATATGATGTCCGCGGACTCTGCGCCGCTGCGTCAATCTGCCCCTCTGGATTAGCTTCCATTCCAATTGGCAAGGCGGCTGTCATTGAGCAGAACTCACAGGCTGTTTGATCTGATTGCTCATGGCGTCAAACACGATCGCAAAATTTCGCCCCAGAACAAACGACGGGAGCGCGATCAAAAGCAATCCGAAGACGAGCAAGGGGACCGTGAAGAGCCGACCAAGGATCGAGCGAGGTATAAGTTCGCCGTACCTTCGAGCGGGTTTAGCCAAGGTCGAGTCTCGACGAGGAAATGTGCTTACCCGACCTGAACGAAAGAACGAGCAAGAGACAGGGTAAGTGGTGTTTGCACGGCGATACTTTACAACTCACTGTTGTAATGGCTATATGTAGTCTCATCAGCTTTACCTCGGATATCCACCACGTCATTACTCACTAACAAGTACAAACCACGCCGCTGACGGAATCGACTCGAACTGCGAAGGATTCCCTACGAATACCCCAATTAGCCTGTGAAGAACACATAGCCGAAGCGCAAGGCCCACCTTCAGCATCCACAAACGTTCCTAACGTCCCATCCCACACTCCCCGTTCTGCAAAGTAGATGAGAGTGGAGAACACCACAAGGGCCATGGCGATGAAAAACGCCAGTGCCAGCAGAGCATCCTTTGATCGGTGAATAGCGATATACATGACTTCGATTGTGCTGCGCAACGTCAGCGCAAGGTGAGGTTTGGAGGAGGAGGACGCACAAGAGCATTTGGTTTTGGTATTTAAATGCCCGGAAGACACGGAGGAGCCGGAGAGTACGGAGGATGGAGAAACGGAAGAGGATGGTCTGGTGGATTGATTAGTTTTGTCTGAGAATTCGCGGGGCAGGGGACGTACGGTGTCCTCGTGCAGGGCTACTTCTATGTAGTAGGGCAGCACAGCGAGCAGGTCGATGATCGCGAAAAATGCTGGGGGAGGGTGAGATAGGTAACGGAGAAGGAAGGAGTGGGACATACACGTTGCCCATTTCCAGCACATGCGCCATGAATCCGAGTGCGCGAGCAGCTTTGTACCGTCATTAGCGGTCGCCTTTGGCTCCAGAAGCTATACATACCCGCGCGATATACCTACAAGCCGGGTCAGCTCGAGCCATTCTTGAAGGGGGGTCGAACTCACTCGATCGTAAACAATACGACAATCATCGTATCCAGCCCAAACAGCGCCTTTGTACTCTTGGGATCCGTATGGAATGACGGCAGAGTCGACAACATGGTCAACAACGCGCTCGCCACAATTGTCCCCGTGCTCGCGACATGGACGACAAACGCCTCCCTGGAGCTCCCCGGTTCTTCCATGAGGAGGAACAACCTTCGTTTCCACGATGTCCGAAAGGACCGCGCGAGGGAGTAGTTGTCTGCTGGGTTTTCGGATGTCAAACCGAGGATCTCGCCAAAGTCGGGGATGTCGACGATCTCGTCCTTTGACGTTGGAAAGGCGGAGGTTGTCGGGTCTTCAGTGAGGAACAGGTCCGTTTGACGCATGATGGTGGGTTTGGACGCTGTAATCGGGTCGAGCGTAACGGCCGTCCGATTACGAAGGGTTGATGGACCGGGATCCCCGCCCGAGGTGTCATCGTTGTTGGCTTCTGAGGCATGTCGGGCGTACACAAGTGCATTGGTCGACGGCGCCGTGTGCAATGTTACGCGTTTCTTCCCCGTTGATCCAGACGGTTGACGGCGATGCGTAGAGGATGAAAGCGGTGGAAGCTCATACTCTTCCTGTCCTGGGGAAGCCATGACCCGACCAGTTCTTGAGCGATAACCCGAGCTCACAGCAAGCAGCAAGTCACCTTCCTCACCTCGACATGCCAACTGTCAACACGATCTCCCGGTCACGTGTAGGAAGCGGGGCAGCTTCCGGGCGCCGATTCGCTTGAGATGTATTTGCAAATGCCACGCAGCTTGCCACGCGGTAGCCTCGTGGTTTTTGCTTCTTGCGCGGGGAATAGGGAATAGGCTTCGGTCGATCGTTTTGGGCGCAACGGGTGCTCGTTCAGCGGGCTACATGATTTGTGCATCGTCGATAGATAGATTCACCGTTGACAAAAATCAGGACTACCACTCGAACCCTCTTCACCGAGGGATCACAGCACAACAATGGATGAACCGACACCCGTCAACATCAGCAATGTTCTCGTTCTTCTGCCCTCTATCACACGAGGGTTTCAACCCAAAAACTACCATCCCCCCGCATACGCCCAGATCGGACGATCGCCTTCTCTTCCGTTCGCGGCCGACGGCTTGACGATGGGCATGGACAAGGAGAATATCTCCTGGAATAGACCCCGGCAGTCAATCGCGTACGGTCATGCCGCTAGTCAGGAGTATCGAGGTGGACGACTGTACCCCACCGAACCGCAAGATGGAACGGAAACACCTTATGACCCGACGTCGGGACGACTTTCCCCTGCCGCGAGAAAGGAGATTACCGCTCAGCTCTCGGTTCCCATCACGCCGAATTCGTTGCCTTCCGATGCGCGTAGACAGAGTATCAGTACGCTTCTCCCGGCGGGGATCATGTCGGCAAAGTTGAATCAATTGGTGTTGGAGGAGGAAGAGGCGAATCGAAGACAGCAGCAGCAATTCACAGAGTCTTTCTCCACGAGTCTGCCGCAGACGATACCAGAGACAGGAGCAGAGCTCAAGACGACGCCGAGGAAACAACGGCCGTTCCCGCTTTCCCGATCTACAACAGCGTCAAACAACACGTCTCCCGTTCTCCCGCAAGGTTTCTCGCCAACGGAGAGACCTCAACGTCGGTCCCGAAGCAGACCACAGACATCAGCGGCAGCCTTCAGCAGCGGGACAAGCAGTGCTGCTCCCGCATTCGGATCACGGACAGTCAAGAAGCCCTTGGCGATGACGCCGGTGACGGGTGAACGTGAGCCGAAACGTTCCAGAGCTGCAGGGTCGGGGAAGCCTGGATGGGAGGGGGAAGAGATGGTCAGCATCCTGAGAGAAGATGGGATTCAAGGTTCGTTTCAGTGCCTTCCTTTGTTATGAAGCCGGTGTACGTGAAACGAAGCTTACTCGTAGGGTGCCGTAGTCTCCACACTCAGGACAGCATCTCAGCTCAGCCAGTATATCAGCCAGATTCATGCATTCCCTATGGCATCAGGAGATACCGACGCCACTCGCCCAGACAAGACCTCGGCTCAAGTAATCATGGTTCCTCTATCCGACTCTCCTACACTGCCTTCACTCAGTCTACTCCTGACACAAGGTACCACGCCTTCCGCCATCTGCTTCCAACAAGACCTCCTCGACCGCGCCCGTCGTACGGAATCCGACTGGCTCCCGAGCGCGCTGTACATCATCTCCCAAGCCGTCGAGGAATCCCGCCAACGTGATCCCACCAGTCGGATACACGTCATTGCATATTCGGCGAACCCGGCGCTGAGCAAGGATGTCGTCGACCGGTGTGTTGAGGCTGGTGCAGTCGGTGTTCTACAGCCGCCGTACGAGAGTCGGGAAACGTTGAAGAGAGTGAGAAAGTTGGTGGCGGAGGAGGAAAGGAATAGTCCGCGAAGACGCGCGTTTGAGGTGGTCGTGTCGGGAAGGAGGGAATCACATGGGGAATCCCCGGGACATGCGTTGCCAAGTGGCGCACTATCACCTGGAAGCGAAGCGATACCGCGGGAAGCACCGTCGCCGATGACAGTAACTCCGAACGCAAGCTATCACATGCCGAGCACAAAAGCGGATACACCATCCCCTTTCATCAGTGATCTGGCGGCCCGACGTCGGTCGGTCGATACGGGCGGCCTATCGCTCGCGCTGCAACGTGCCTCCCGGCACATCATGTCCCACGAAAGCAATAATCGCAATCCGGCATCCGAAGGCACAGGCCATTGGCGCGTCGGAATGTTCAGGGAAGCACGGACGACCGCGAGTTCGCCGACGCTGGATATGGATCAGCAGGCAGAGCAAGCAGAGAAAGTAAAGCTCAGGACGGATCGTTCGGCGTCTGTTGCGGATATCGGGAGTCACGTTAACACCAAAGCTCACGATTCGATTCCAGAAGAGCAGGAAGAGGAGATGGTGATTGCGGAGCTGTTGAGTGAGATGTATCGCCAGACGAGGGTCGCCATCGAGATCCAGATGGAGGATTTTGAAAGGTGAGCGCTCGAATCCTACGTCCCTGGATTTGGCTAATGGACCATGCCGTCAGGTTCGCCGCTCCTATTTCAGCCGAACATCGCGAGGCGCTCGTTCGATCCCTAGCGAGTTGGGAGTTTAAGCCTCATCTTTTGAGTGACGAGGACTTGTTCCATTGCGCGTGCTTGCTCTTCGAAGCGGTTCTCAGCATACATGGCCTCGACGAACTCGGCGTCGGACGCGGTAAGTACACCTCATTCCTGGCCGCAAGACTTTCTGACCTGCTCTTTCCAGACCAACTCTATCGGCTGTTGTTTGCTATCCGAGCAATCTACCACGCCCCCAACCCCTACCATAACTATGTTCACGCCGTCGACGTTCTGCAAGCGACCTACACTTTCCTGGCTGCTAATGGCGTGGCACCACCCGTCGCCTACCTCTTGGAGAACGATCGCGAGCCTTGGATCCGCAGGGACGTCGATGAGGGAGAAAGTGAAGAACAGGAGAACGCCCGGTTGGCTTTGCATAGCTTGTTGAGGCCGCAAGATGTCTTTACAGTCATGATCGGTGCCATGGGGCATGATGTTGGGCACCCCGGATTGAGCAACGTGTTCATGGTTCGTACGCGATAGTCCGCCTCGCCTGTTCTGTAGCTTACCCACTTACTCCTGCTAGAAAAACGCCAAAACGCCTCTATCCCAAATCTACTCTGACCAATCCGTCTTGGAGAACATGCATTGCATACTAGTAGTCCAGCTATTGCGCAAACACGGCTTCGGTTTCCTCCTTACGGGATCAGATCGTCCAACCGCCGAAACTGGCCAAGCCGTGGAATCCAACGTCGTCGCGTCTTCCGACTCGTCGCCTATGGCAGGTCTTTTCCCCAACATTCTGCCAGCAACGGCAGACCAGCAAACTTTCAAGCGCGACGTGCGATCTGGTGCTGTAGGAGACTGGCGTGGTTTCAAAAAGCTGCTCTACGCGACTGTGCTATCAACAGACATGAGCATGCACTTTGACTGGCTCAAACGCTTCAAGGACCTCGGCAAACGTGCAAGGACTGGACTTTGCGTGGATATGACAGAGGAAGAGGAGACGGTTGCCAGGACCTTGCTCTGTCAAGCTTTGATCAAATGCGCAGATATCAGCAATCCCGTACGTTTCCAACTTCTTGTAGCCAGGGCGAAGTCGATTTGAACTGTCTCGTTTTGTCTAGACCCGCCCGATTGAAGTTAGCGAATACTGGTCGACCGTCTTACTCGACGAATGGGCTGTGCAAGCTTCTCTGGAACGCCAACTTAACCTGCCGATCTCTGTTGTCGCGAGTGCCGACGCATTGATTCAGGCAAAAGGCCAGATCGGTTTCATCGATTTATTCACTCTTCCCCTTTACGAAGTAGCTGCAGACGTCATGCCTGGTAAGACGGTCTCGTCTCCTTCCTTCTATGTACACTGATCCCGTCCTTGGCCCGTTGGCAGACCTCCGATACTTTGCGGAACAGTGCGCAAATAACCGTGCGTTATGGCAAGCACGGTACGATACGTTGAAGGAAGTAGTCGGAGAACCGCTACCTATCGCCAGAAGTCCAATCACCGAACGCAACGCAACCGAGGCCGTGTCTGCTGAAGCACGATACAAGATGCTCTTCCCGCTGTCGATCCCGGCTTCGCTCCTGACCGAGCAACAGTTAGGCTTGCCGGATCAAGAGGTCGATTTTGCCTCAGCGTCCCGGGAGACCTCGATCCGTTCAGAGCCAACGATGCAGAACGACATCGCGTCTGTGGAAGCGGCCAGTCCGTTAGATCAAGAATATGCGGAGGCGCTCAATAAACTCAACTTGGCCCACAGTGATGTCCGGACGTTACGCGCCGCCTATCAAGCCAATTTCAAACGTCATCCGTCTAATTCCTTCAGATACTATCCGTCAGCACACAGCAAGGCCACTTCGACCCTTCGAAACATCGATAGATAATCATACGGAATTCACCGACAAAATATATGCTGTATTCCACTTTCCATACTGTCTAATCAGTACCCGCCCAGTACCAGTTGCTCGCTTCGTCAGATTCAGGTTGTACACTGTAGAACATGCGGGTACCGTTGTTTGATAATCATGTATCTCAGCAGTTCGCTTCCCGGGGCAGATCTATACTCAGTCATCCAGCCGGTTGCGGATAGACCATCAGGTAGCTGGCCAGGCTCCGGAACGGCAACAGGGGCTGTCACAGGCGGAGGCGCGTCGAAGGACAAAGTAAACAAAGGAGCACAAGCCGCGGATCGATGAACATGTTGATGCATTTTCCCTTCTCCACGGTTATACCACCTTCTGCTGTCGAGCTCGAGCATTTGCATCACCCATTCCAAACACACTCGTCTGGCATACGCATTCACAAAGCCCAGCAATATGCCCGGATTCATGGACATACTGGGCAATCTCGACGCCCATTCCAACCTCATTCTCGAGGCTGCCGTCGAAAACAACGTTCCTGATGGCCCTTTCGTCAGCGCATACCTGCGAGGCATCCAGAGCCTGTCATCGACTATTCGAGAAGCACAAAGTCACGAGGTCAAGCTGTTCAAATTCGTAGGAGAACAGGCCGGAGGTACCGGAAAAGTCGTAGAGAAGAGGGACAAGGGATTGGTGACGCCATTGAAGAAGGCTGGGTTTGGTAATCGGATGAACCCTGCCACCATTGAAGCAGGAGCAGCGACGCCTGCGAAAAACACGAAGTCGACGTCCGTGCCAGATGCCAATTGGGACAATCCTCAAATCCTCTTGAGCACGGCTTTTACCCTCACAGAGGAATAGTGAGTTCGAACACAAGATCTTGCATAGCAACTGGTACAGCGGCCAACAATCGTTCTTAACAGCCGTGCGATGCCGCGAGCCAAAGCACATATCCGAAATCTAATGGATCAATACATTGACACGCAGAACAAGATAAGCGAACTGGAAGCAGCTATTGCAGAAGTAAGCCTTGATGTTTCCTTACGGGACGATACTGATCTTCGCGCGATGCAGGTGACCTCGGGGAAGGAATCAAAGCCTGGCACCGAGGGGGGAGACAGCGGGCGGGGTGAAGACGAACAGGGACAGGCTGCGAGCGGTGACCCGGAGGAGTGGATCAAAGCAGAGGAAGCGGCTCTGAAAGCTCTCGAGGCCCAGATAGCAGAGCGTAGGAAATCAGTAAGCATGTCCGAGAGACACAGTCATTGCCTCACTGACGTTGCGGTCCCTGTCAGAAACGCCAGACATTGCAGCTAACAGCCACTCCCCCATCGAGAGCTCCGGCACGACACGCAACTCCGAATTCCGCATCGCCTTTGTTGCCGCAATTGAGGAAAGGCATGACACCGTCCGCTCACTCCCCTCTCCTGACAACCTCGATGCACTCTGGCCTCGCTATGGATAACCTGAGTACACCCACTCCGGCCTCGACTTCGACGTCGCATCCCGCATCGGTCTTTAAGCGGCCCCTTGGGAAACCGGTCACAGCCGTTTCGCGAGCCATGGAGGCCACTCGAGGTCAAATCAAGACGATCTCCTCCGCAGCGAAACACTCCGTATTGGCCAACCAGCATAGTCCCGTTTCCCAACTTTCGGCATCTCCTAACCCAAAGTCCAGTCCCGGAAATCACGCAAAGCAGCCGACAGGAGCTCGGACTCCGTCATCTGCTGTGAAGAGTCGACTCACGAATGTCGGGTCGACGAGTTCACCGAAACGTGAAGATGCTACTCCAACCAGACATGCAAAAATCCCGGATACTTCTCCGGCGAATAACCCGCAAGTGGAAAACCTGAGCTCAAAGCCGTCACAACCTGTGTCTGCGCAACCGCCGGTGCAGAGATCGCCCGAAGCCGAATCGGTCGGTACAACGACGCCCAAGGCGTCAGGCAGAAAGGCGGTGGAAGGGGTTGAAATCCGCTCAGAAACCCGACAGGCAATCGTAGGCTCGAGAAGTCGGGATAGTGTACTGGACTAACATTTCACGATCCCACAGGACAAGATATGGGACGTATTCGGGGAAGTCATGAGATCAGACGAGGATCTCCAGAATACGATAGGCAAACCGAATCCCGAACAAGCCATGTGAGTTGGAGCACCCATGCAGACTGTGTGGCGAAAGCTGACTTCTTGGCTCTTCCTAGACAAACCCTCGCGAAACTCGCTGGATCAGTTCCCCAACCCCCGCTTTCACCGTCCTCTGTGTCAACGACGTCGAATCCTCGCCCACTGGCAGCCAGGGTCGCGCCCTTAACGTCTCTGATCATCTTACAGTGTGTCGCGGTACTCAACATACTGCGAGCGCCGGGTATGAACATTTCCAAGAATGAATTGAGCGAAGCCATGACCGCGCATGCTGTCGCGAAGGGATGGGACAAGGCACTTGGCCAAAAGGCGCTGTTGGGATGTGTCGGCAGGCGGATTTTGAAGATCGACAGGCGTGGACCAGGCGGAGGTACGGTGATGTTCAATCTGTAGAAGCCCTATATGAACCACGTGCCTGTTTGAGCAGAGATGCTGATCACTAACGCAGTCCTTCGGGTGTTGATCAAGGTAAACCCCGCAAGCAGCTCCGCTTTCCCCGTCTTCCTGGCAGTAGAAGTTGCAGAACAGCTCTGCCTGCTCTTTGCAGCATGGATCATAGACTCATACATCGAGAAGTGCGATCTTCTCAGATTGATAGTGACGTTGAAAGGACGAGCTGACGGACGAATCATCGTGATACTTCCGTTTCCACCATAACCCGGGAGTCGCGGTAGTCTCATGTGGGGGTTGTCCTGTTGGTACACCAACCAACGACAGCCCAGCTCGCAACTCTTGGGCAAGTCAGGTGAGCGCTCTAAGGTAGATATGTAAACAAACAATCTGTCTACCGCTGACGGCGTTCGAGATGATGGGATGGCTTTGTTGACGCGAGTAGCTACGGGAGTTATGGATGTTCGCATTTATTATGGCATCAGAAATTATGGCATCTGCGATCACTCTGCAATCGGCTTTCGGTGCATTCGTGGTCCCGGCGGCATATGGCTGCCTATCAAAATAGACCTGTCCAATGGTGATCGTTTGTGCACCTTGATAACTGCTGAATGACCTGGGACAGCTGCTGAGATCAAGGATTTGTGAAGCCAATTGGACGGTCGATGGCTCGTTCGATCTGTATCAGGATGGTTCAGTTTTTCTCGACATCACGCCGCGCTATAAGCATCTATCCCTTTCCGCCCTTGTCGCCAACTGGCAACTGAGACCATCCGCTCGAGCGATTGTCCAGGTCTCTCCCGGTGAGTCGTCCGGTGGCATCGCGAGCAGCAGGCAGTATCAGGATAGTATCAGAAAAGCTATCAGCATCAGCAAGTCAGCAAGTCATCATTCACTTGAAACAGCTCTCGATACCTGATTACCTGTTGGCGGAAATGCTTTACTCGAGGAGGCTTAATTGTTAATTGTTATAGCTTCACAGGTGCTTACTCAGCAAGCTACTCAGCGAATCAAACAGGCGCTGACCCAAAGCTCCTGCTGATATGGCATGCGGATCTGAGACATGGCTTAATTTTAAAGATCTATCCCGCGATGGACGATCGATGCAAGCAGGAATATTGGCATCGTGCCTGATGTGAAAGGTCTGTTTACAACGGGGAACAATGGAGACTAAAAGGATACTAGTAAAGTTGGTCAAAAGTCTACTCGTTCATCCTTCCTTGATGGGTTGTCCATCAATAACAAACGAGACGACTTTCGTCGCATTCGGTCGCCAATCCGCCAGATTCGAGGTCTACGAAAGCTTACGCTCGGACCCTCATTCCGCCCAGCAGGGATTCCCTCAATCAAACTCGAGGACGGCAATTTCGAGCGACGGAGTGATGCCATCAATCATATGATTGGACATTGGTGTCTCGCAAGAAGTCTATCCACCCTGGATCTGGTCAACTTTCTCTAGGCACCCGCGCCGTAGCAGGTCCTCGAAATCTCGCCTTTACACGGTCCTGCAGAAACCCGCTCGACAAGGCTGTCTTCCGTTCCTGTTGTCCTCGACTTCTGCACATCCCTCCCACTTGATCTTCACTGGAGCGAGTCAAACACCCCGTTTTTCGCCAGTCGCAAGTCGAACACATAATCCAAAGACGTATATGCCTCAAGACGCCCGCCAAAGCGACGTCGAGTTCTTCATCAGTAGCAGCCTCCAAGCTCCATCGCCGCGGAATCCTCTCCAGAGCTCCAGCTTCGGCCCTCAAGATGCCTATCAAATCGCTCAATTCCATCTTCCGCGGCAGCAACAAGGTCGACAGCGAGGCTACCCCGACAAACAAACGATACTCCAAGGATGTCGGAAAACGAGGCAGCGTCAACGTATCTTCAGCGACCGTTGCGCCTTTGACGCCGCCGATATCGCCCTTCTATTATGGATTTCAAGGTCAAACTATCGACCTCACACATGACCCCCCCGCCCCGGCATGCGTCACGATTAGCGGCCCTCTGCCAGACGATGTATTCGCCATGATCGTACAACAGCAGATACAATCTCTCGGCCCCACGGCGCACGCACAACCGTCCAGACTTCCGACACGGAGCAGCTCGCTCGCCCCGTCGCTGTCATCACTTGCCTCCAGTTCATCCAGCATGGTTTCCTTCAGCGGACCGGCAACACCCACTACCGACTCGCACAATCCTCTCACCTCGTACTTAATGGACAACAGAAAAGGCCTGCCAGCGCCGCTCGCTCGTTCCGTCACTTCGGTGGAAGGTTCGTCGACGATTCGACCTCGCAATCAGCGATCGAATTCACGGGAAAGCATGACGGAGCGCGGCGTTTCGTGGGGAACCAAACGGTCCATGTCTGAGAGAACGATATGTTTGGAAAAGCGGGACGAGGATGAGGCAGCGAAGGAGAGGCAGCGGGCGTCGTTTGACCGAGGGCTCAGCGGATCCCGTTCCGGAGCCAAATCATCGAAGCATCCGGGATTCCGGTGAGTCGCCAGACCGCGTTATCGCTTGACTTCGAGACTTACTTGCTCCTTCATCCAGTCTTTCCGGAATTCCGCTTCGATCCTCGGGCATGGTCAGGAGTCAGTCGCTAGGAGTCGCTTCACCTTCTTCCTGGAAAGTGGATCGTGCCGTACTGCCTCGCTCCGAAACCTCCACTGCCTTGCGTCCACCTCCGGCGCCTGTCGGTGCAAAGTACATGATGGACAAACCGCTACCAAAAGCTGCTATTTTACCGAGGAGCAAAAGCTTTGCGCCTTCGCCTGTCGAGTCGCCATTGCTGTCGCCCCCGCTATCCGCCGTCGGACAACCTCCGGGTCAGTATGAGAGCGGCATCAAGGCGCCTAGACTGTCACGATACAACTCTGAACGATCTGGCTACGTGGCTCCTCCTTCATCGTATATGGGAGAGTGCGGAACGAAGACGAGCGTTTCCAATAAGAGATTGACGTTTGGCTCGGATGCCGTTTCGCCGCCCGCCACGAATTCGCCAAGACTATCGAAGAATCTCGCTCTGTCTCCTCGACTGAGTGTACAGCATCCACCTACGCCGCCGCCCGATATCCCTCTTCCTCCTGTGCCGATGGGCGGAGCTTCCTCGCCGAGGGCTTCAAGAAGATTCAGTCAAGTCCCGATGCCGAGTCGAATGTCTACAGCCGGTATCCCGAACGGCCGATTGGGACTGCAGAGTCGACATAGCGCAGCATCGAGGTTACCGACTCTCCGTCATCAGAAATCCAGTCCCGAGTTGGGCTCTTCCGCAACGTGGAGTCGTACCGCGCGCAGGCCACCAACACCGGGGCCCAACGCACGGGGCCTTCCGTCGCCGGAACTGGCGCATTTCGAAATGATGTCGCCGGCATCTACGCCACTTGTCGAGGAACCCGTGCCGGCATCAATGTGCATTCCGATATCTCCTTCCTTTGACGCAATCGACGCCATGCTCGAGGACCCGCAGAGGAGGAGCAGTCTGATCATCGACACGGAACCACCTTGGCTCGAGGGTGCCTCAGAGTACCAGGGCTCGCCGCCGATGTCTGCCCCTCCGATGGGGACCTGGGGGAATCGACAGGCTGAATTGGCAGCACGGGCACCGGCGATGAGGAAGACTGAGTCGACGGGGCTCGAGGGCATCAAGCTGCTGTTGGCGCAAGCTTCCAGTAGTCGCATGGAGGGGCCCGTCAGCGCTGGTGCGGGCAGGGCTTACGGGGCAGAGATGGTGGAGGCCAGCGATGAACATGTGGTATGGGGAACGGCTCTTTGAATGAAGGACTAAATAGAGATCTCGGTATATTGTATATGGGAATGGGTAGAAGAGACAAGTCGAGTACGTGTATAGACTACAGAACGAAAGACTCGTTGTATACAGGAAGCTAAGCTGAGCCTTGATAGATACCATGTATCGTCGCCAGAGACTCGTGTAATCGTCCGGTCATGTTCCGGGCAATGGAAAGTTGCTTCTACTGCGGTAAACGATCTATGTACGCAAGCCGGGCGACCTGTAGACCACGAAACGGCCCGGGGAAAGCAATGTCATGGCCGACGTGAGAGCGGCAGCCAATAGATTAGCCAGCTGATTAGCGACTTGAAAAGGTCAAATCCGCTGTCGAAAAGGTCAGATATTTCTGCTCGCTTGGATAAATTTCGCTTCCGCTGCGGGGAGGAGTTCGTCATGCGCAGAGCGAGATATTGCGGAGGACAAGTATATAGGTCGAAGAAGGCTGCTATCGTTCCCCCTGTACTGCCTCCCGTATCGCCATGTCCCTCCGCAGATCCCTGTTGAATTTAACACGCCGAACAGCACCTACAATGACCCGCCAAGCACACACTGCCGTCACCAAGCCCGCCTCGGAGCTCTCGACCGAGTTCGCAAACAGGCACATCACACCCGGTATCGGTCGAGTCGCCAGCGACTTGATCATCGAAAAGGGCAAAGGCAGTTGGGTATGGACGACGGATGGAAAGAAGTGGTTGGACTTTACGTCCGGTATCGGAGTGACTTGTTTGGGTGAATTGCCTTAGCGGTCGATTTCGCACAAGTATTGACGATTGAACCGCAGGACACGCCCATCCCGCAATCACTGCTGCCGTCACAAGTCAACTCGAGAAGATTGTTCACTCCCAAGTCAACATTGCTCATTCCGAAGCCTACGTCCGCCTGGTCGAGCGCCTGCTCCCGCTTATGCCCGATCCTTCCCTCGACACCTTCTTCTTCACCAACAGCGGCAGCGAAGCCGTTGAGAACGCCGTCAAGGTTTCTAAAGCATACAACGGCCGACGCGGGATCGTCGTCATGCAAGGCTCATACCACGGTCGAACGTACGCTACCTCGGCTATGACGACGTCCAAGACAGTCTACAGCGCCGGATTCGGAACCTCGATCGCCGGGATCTACCCGACGCCTTTCCCTTATGCGTCGCAGCTGCACATGCCGCCTGATACGCCGACGGAGGACTTGACCAAGCTCGCGCTGTCGCACTTGTCGTTGCTCTTCAAGCAGCAGATTCCGGCAAACGAGGTTTCATGTATTGTGGTGGAGCCCGTGCTGGGTGAAGGTGGATACGTACCTGCCCCGCCGGAGTTCTTAAAGGGTCTGCGAGAGGTCTGTGACAAGGAGGGTATTTTGCTTGGTGAGTAGACGCCTGTAGAAAGCGGGATTCGGCCTAACCCTTGACGCAGTCTTTGACGAGGTTCAATGCGGTTTCGGTCGAACCGGCAAGGTGAGCTTTTGTCCGTATGATGCCACGCTCTCCGCTCAAGTCGTAGTAGATGTTCTACTCTGAATACAGCGGCGTCGTCCCCGACATTCAAATCATGGCCAAGGGCATCGCCGGTAAGTCATAGCGAGACCATCCATATCTCCCTGGCTGACCCCACGTTCAGGTGGTATGCCCCTGAGCGCTATCGTCGCTAAGCACGAATTCATGAAGAACCAAAAGCCAGGAAGCATGGGCGGAACCTACTGTATGTTGTGCATGTTCTTCCGGTCCGACATGATCTGACGATCTGTCATAGCCGGAAACGCACTCGCATGCGCTGCTTCGGCCGCCATTATGGATGTATTTGAGCAGGAGAAGATCCTGGACAACGTCAACGCCAGGTAAGTCTCCCGATTTTCATAACAGACTGGTGCTTACGTTTCTGCAGGTCGCAGCAGATGTTCGACACCTTGAACGACCTCAAGAACGGCGAAGCTACCAAGCACCTGATCAAGGACGTGCGAGGCAAGGGTCTCATGATTGGGTAGGTTTTTTGCGATATAACGCACTGTCCCCCGCTGACCCCTCCACAGTGTCGAATTTGAACCCTTCGTCGAGCCCGTCACCGCCTCATCTATCATCTCCGGTGCCGCATCAGGCGCTTCCAAGCCCTCCGCAGGCGCTTCATCCGCACCTCAGCACTCCAAGCGAGTCAAGGATATCGGAAGCCGAGTTGCTAAGAAGTGTTTGGAGAAGGGCATGTTGATCTTGACGACGTCGGTGTTTGATGTGATTCGGTTCATCCCGGCGTTGAATGTGAATGAGGAGGAGACGGCTTTGGCGTGCAAAATCTTCAGGGAGAGTGTCGAGGAGGTCGCGCGAGAGGGTTAGCTATGAGTCTAGATTTGCGTTGTATGCTTTACTTTGTCCAACACATCAAGAGGAGTCCACCACTGGGAAAAAGCCAGTTCAAATGCAGGCCGATTATCCATCCACGAAAGCAGCTTGTCAATTCTCTTCACACGTCCGGAATTCAGCCGTACTGCGATGTTCGTTTCCTCGTCCGTAGAGCGCAATGCTGTTCAGCTGACTTTTCTCAGCAACAATATTGCTCGGGTATGGGACGGCTCGGGAATTACACCAATCAGGCCACGCGCAGGTCCCGAAAGACAATGAAACTCCAAAGGGATAAGTACCGACCCGACAAAAAAAGATGCAGCTCCATTGGCTAAACAATCCTAGACATAAGGTGGTTCAAAAGCACAAGAGCGAGAACATAGACCGTAGATGGTGTTCAGATGCATAGAAGCTCTCCCGAACCTCGACAATCCAACTATTGCGCTGTGTAGGCCACACGCGGTAGCTCTCTCAGCCGTCCGATATTAAGCAAGCGGATGACCTAGCAGCGCCTGTTTTTTCAGTTGCGCGCTTGACTCCGGGTTATATACATGACCTCCGGAAGTTGTCCAATCGGATAAGCATTGGTCTCCTTTTTGACCGGATTGCTGCAAATATCAATTCGACATGGGACACGCCGGAAAAGCAATGTTTAGCTGGCCACCAGCACTGGTCTTCTCAACTCACGTTCATGGATTCTCCCTTTTCGATGGTGGCTACTTGTCTCTTGTCGATGACTTTCGGTTCTTTAGCTGATGAGCCTGCTTCTCGTGTTATCTTGCTTACGGTCTTGTTTTGGCCCTGTGGCCGAGAGCTTCCGCTACTTGCTTCAGTCGACTCTGCAGTTGACTGCTGTGTGAGATCGGCACAGTCACTCCCGAGGGTGGCCCCCAACTGACCGGTCGCGGTCAAGGAGAAATGCTGCACCTTACTACTGGATACTTCAAGACTACTCCGTCAGTGATGGAGAGCGGGGAATGCATCTGTCTCCTTTGACTTAAGTCTGGGCCCAAGGAATTAGCAGCTTATCAATAATGATACAACGATAAGTAATCTCGAGGTGCAGCGAGTACAGAAGCGAATTTAAGGGACAACTCTGTCGCAGGCGCGTGTTTGCACACCGCCACTGGTTCGAGCATTGATCTCGATAGCCTCCTTCCAGTCGAAAGTTTGCCTTATTCTGAAGACGTTTTTCCTAATCTCACGGTTTGGTGTAGCGCTACAAGCATCCCCTCACGCTCTTCGTCTGTCAAAACCATCTTCTTCACCATATCCGCAAGTACATCCCAAGCGGCTGACTACCTGCAACATCAGCCAAGGCCAGGAATGTAAGCCAATGAAGGCGCACTTACATCTGGTGCGTGTTCTGCCGCAGATCTTTCTGCAGATTCTTCTTCTTCTGTATCGTCTCTAGGCCTTTTGGTGAGACCGCGATCGCAATCGCTTACCCTGTCCCTTTCCCTTTCCCTGACCTAGCGGTTCCTCACCTTCAGGCGCTTTTGAAAGCCTACGCGCGGAGCTCTGGCCAGGGTATCTGCAGCGCTGCCGCCGTGTTCTTTGAACTCCTTCCTCAATGCGGGATCTCCATAGTACTCTGGTTACCCGGGAGAGAAGGAGCTTGGCTTGACAATCCGTTGATAGGGATTGAAGAATCCCAATTGCGGTTGGCGTGAACGATAAGGGGACGACGCAAATACCGTCGCGTCGTTAGCCGAAAGGCGTGTGAAGATATACCAAGTCCCCATCAACGTTAGGAGCTTTGCGAATATTCTTGCTTTTTCCTGTGGAAGAGCCCTACTCCTGCTATACCGACCGCAGGCAAAATCGGAACAGTCTAAAGAATCTCTTTACAGGGGCTGGCCGCCTCCTGCAGTCGCTGTAGGTCGTTCGCCCGGAAGAAACTGGAAGTCCAAAGAGGTAATCCTTTGGGAGGAGAAAACAGGAGCTGGAACTCGGGGGAGATCCCCCGGACAAAGGTAACCACCTCCTCATCGAGATATCAAGATAGATTACTGAACCTGCGAGACAATTCTGCGACCCGCATGATCTTCATCGAATTGTGGTAGAAAGAGGAAGGCGTCGTATGACGCTTGAGTCGCAGTTCGAAGATTGGCAGATGGATGTCGATGACAGGTGTTGCATTCCAGAGCAGAATGGCTGCACGTCGCGCCAACATCCGGATGTCCTTTCCTCACAAATGAAGAGGGAGGAAATGGCGTAATCATTCGCGCTTGAAGCAATGCTGGGCCAGAGATGGCGAACAGACATATCGAGCGACCGCAGAGGCGGTTTACCTTGTATGTAGATGTCCTGCACGATTAGAACTGTGTAACGCCTCGAATGAGTGAACTCCAACTGATGCGCAAGTGCGATCGAAAGCGATGTGCATACCACTGACAAGCGGCACGGACACGCTACATGTACGTCGCGACGATAGAGTGAACAATAATGCAATGAGATAACAGATATACGGACATGATTCCGGAATGACGAACGAGTATACAATGAGAACGCCATGCGAAGATGCTGACGATGCTAGATGTGACCGGTGTAAGTGGCTACAATTCGAACCGGCTTGCGGAGACGCGATTGAAACCGCATGCATGCTGGATGATGATCAGGTTCTTGACGACGAGGCCACGAAGTGGCGAGACGATACGAGTTTGGTCTACTGTCGCCATCCGATCCAAGGACTCCCAGCTACCCAACAAGATCAGCCTCCCAAACAACAAATCACAATAGTCTATTCACGTACCAGCAAACAAACTCGGCGGACCTTGCACCATGCTCCAGCCCATACCATACGCTCCGACGCTCCTTTTCGCTAGCTCTTCATTTTCCGCCCCGGCGGGGTTGGTGAGCGGTACCATTCTTGCGAGGTAAGGCTGTTCGATTCCGGCGGGAGCTTCGAGGCTGTAGTCGATGGGGGAGGGAAGTTGAACCTGACGGAACAAGTAGTCAGAGAAGGGTCAGAGCAAGCGTTGAGTATTAGACTCACCGGTTCGGCGGGGATGATGGTACCGGATTGTTGCTGGGTGGTAGCGGAAGACATGGTGTTGTAGGACTGCTGGGTTCGGCAGAGATAACGCGAAGACAACGAGTTGCTACGCGGTCCGCGGGCCAGTCCCTCCGCTCCATTATATCCTCACCATCACGACTCGTAGGATAGCGATAAAGGACGGCCCAGGGGTCAACCACGCAAAAGATAAGAAAGGATCAACGACCCCATAGATTGTCGATCCGTTGATGGAAACGCCGTCCTCGAACGGAAAAGTAGACATCGAGCGATGGCTTATCTGGAAGAAGAGCAGAGGTCGATAGAAGGGCGATCGGAGAATGTTCACCCTCGTTTCTGGACTTGCCCTATCTTTTCGGTGGTCCTTTGCATGCCGCGTCGAGGGCGAGTGTTCGAGGGAAGCATAGGAACTTTCCGATCTTGATGCGATAAGAATAGGGGTTGGGACTGGATTGGATCGAACCAATGAGGAGAATATCTCGTGAAAAAGGTCCGTAACCTGAAACGCGGATAGTTGCGGGGTTGCGATCGAGCAAAAGTCCGAGTCGGGCGAGTTGAGATATTCGCGTTCGAGTTTTGTATCTGCAAGATTATTATACCATCTCAACTTTCAAGGCCTCACCACCTCGACACCCCAGCACGATGAATGGCCTACGATACCCCGCATCCGCAGAGTCGCAGCGTCACTGAACCGACTTGCACGCTCGACGGAAGACGAAACGAAGGTGAAAGGCGGCGAAAGCAAGCTAGCAAGCCAAGCGAATCCCGACGAGGTAGTCACCTCCGTCAATCTAGGCTTACCATACTTTGGTCCATGTGACGCATCGGCAACGGCTCCGACGACGATGTTGTTGGATACTCCTGTCATTCAGCGGTCTTCAACAGCGGCTTCGACAACGCGTAGCGAGAACCATCGCCACGACAAATGGATCTTCCACTCGCTTCCCCGCGCCGTTCGCCGGTGGGCCGTGCTCGACGGAAAGGCGTGGTCGCTGGCTTCCCCGTTCGATGGACGCTGATCCTGGTCGTCGTCCTGGTCCTGCTCTTTCTTGCGATTCTGAAAAGTCCATCGTGAGTTCCTCACTCCGTCTTCCCCCAGTATACCTAACACGTTTCGTCTCAGATGGTACCGCCTCTCGCAAGAACTCTACTACACCAACCGCCTACCCATCGACATCTGGGTCCCACCAATACCGACGCACCAACCCAACCGGAACGCAATCATCACCTACCTCTTCGAGCCTGGTCTCGTGCTTTCCGCTGCAGTGCTGGGTCATTCGATTTCGCGGTATAGGAATGCCGCCGCTTTCGAGGACGACCATGTGATGGCGGAGAAATGTGCAGCTGTGGATATGGTGTTGATTCACTTTCCAGGGATGGTCGATGAGGAGGAAAAGAAGAGGCTGGAAGAGGTCGGATGGTCGTTACGGCCCGTTGAGCGAGTATACGGACCAAAGGATGCAGAGGAGCCACATCGGCACGTCATATCCCCACCAACTCCCTCCAAAACTAACCCTACCGCAGGTATACGAAATTCCGCGCGTTCGACTTGACGGAGTACCGCCACATCCTGATGCTCGACCCCGCCACCCTCGTCGTCAGCCAAGACGTGTACGGGATCTTTGACCTCGACCTAGACTTTGCGGGTGTACGTTGGGCGAGCGTCTTCCGGGATCATTGCTGATGAGCGCGGTCAGGTCACAGCGCAGTATACGGACAGGCCGTTCGCTCAGCCGATTGATACGGGCGTGTTGTATTTCCGGCCGAGCGAGGATCTTGCAAAGTTTGTGCACTCCCGAATCAATTCGACGGATTATCCACATGCAGAGGGGGAACAGTCCCTCATCCGAACGTGAGTTACACCGATCAGCCTATGACGAAGCCGCATTGATTCCTCGTGGTAGGTTCTTGAAACACGCAACGACGCACCTCCCGATCGAATGGAACGTCAGCGTCAAGGGTAAACCCGCATGGCGCGGCGAATGGGCAGCCCTCAGACCGCGGTTCAAGATCATGCACTGTAAGTCTTGCCCTCCCCAGGCCTATCGAGAGGGCTGATCGTCGGATAGACACGCATCCCAAGCCGTTCCTGCACGACGCGCGAGATTTCGTGGGGACGATGTGGGCGGACGAAGTTTCGCTTTGGTGGAGGATTCGGAGGGAGATGAAGGAGTTGTATGGTCCTCGGGAGGAACACGGAGGATGATAGGATAGGAAGAGCGTCGGCGTTGTACGGGCGGGTCTTGGGCTGTTTAGGATCGCGCCATGATACATCCACTACGGATCACGAGGAAAAAAACGTGGCATCACGAAACTGGGAGGACTACTACGAGCATCCCTATGGGAGCCATATGCGAGCCGAGAGGCTGTACGACCTCACGTCGGCCACAGCCTTTTCGCTGACCGGCGGTACATCTGACATCTTGAGCCCCGCTTACTCCCCCGCCACGGTCCCGACCGTGACGCGCGTATCAAAGGGAAACGTCTTCTCCACCTTGCGCACCTGCGGCACGGCCTCCTTCTCCCTTGCCGACGTCGTTCCCTTTCGCTCGGCTGCTTTACCCACGTCGGGTGTGTATTCCTCTTCCACGGTGTACGTGAATTCGAGATTAAGATCGAACTGCACAATCCATCAGCATCCAAGCTTTCCATACACCGGTGGGCGTACCTGTAACTCGAGGGATCGGCCGGGCTTGATGTACCGCCGAAGCGCCTCATGCACGGCTATGTAAAACGTAACCTTGCTCACGCTCTCCCCCACCTCGACCCATTCACCGCCTTCTTGCGCCGGCGCCGGCGCCGGCGCCTCGCCAAACGCGCCGACGGGGACCACTTGGAGCGGGAACCAGACCTCGAACAGGTCCGCGGGCGTCGGTGTGAGCCCGTGTAGGGATGTGTGGCCCGGTGTGAGCGCGACCGAGATGGATTCCAGGAGGGGGTTGGTCAGGGCTAGTTGGAATGCGTACTATTCCTCCATCAGGCGTCGGGTTCGGGAAGGTTGATCGGAAAGACGTACGACGTTACCCGGGCCCAACCGGTTCTCCAATTTCTCCCTCCTCCCTTGATCCTTCTTCGCGCTATCTCTCCACTGACCCTCGGCCGTCGTCCCAAGCACCCGCCGGGCACCGACCTCGACGCCCGGGAGGTAGTTGATCGCGACGACCTTGATCTTGTACCGCGTGCTATGCGGCTTGCTCTCGGGCCTGATCAACGTGTGTGTGCACGTGGGGCAGCGGAGGGTACGTTTTGCGAGCAGGGGGAGACGCGTCGGGCGTTGGTTCCTAATCGGACACAGCGGTCAGGCAGGTGTGGGAAGAGGAAGACGGGAACGGAACGTACGATGACAGACGGGAATAATGTGCCCATGGTTGGTCCCACAGCTGTTCAATACCGGCGAACCCGCCATCACCGCCTTGGCCTTGGAACGCCATCATATCCCTGACCATCCCGCGTTCCCTCCCGACCGGGCGCGCGCCGTCCTCGGTCCCGATCTCCGGATCCTCAAAAACAGACTCGACCGTCGTCCCCTCCCGCCCCCGCGCGCGCACAGCGTCCGCCCACCGGTTCTTGGCACGGTACGGGACCGGATCTTCATTGATCGGCGCCGGCAAGATGGCGAGTGGGAAAGCGGTCGCCGTCGGGGACGGGAACGGTCTTGCCGTGCCCACGCCCAGGGGAGACCCGGGGACGAGGACTTTGGCCGCGGATCCGGGTCCGTCTCGATCACTTGTCGTGCCGCCCGGCGAGGCGCGGAAGGGCGCGCGTCGTCGACTGTTCGTGAACGCCTTTCCCGCCAAAGACTTTTTCGCAAGCCGCCCCGCCCCCACCCCCGAGGACGCCGCCGTTGGCGCCAGCAAGTGCTGTCGTTCGAGCGCCTGCGTGAGTCGGTGCAGGTAGTGATCAAAGTGCGATTGGAGGCGATCCGTCTCGCGCGTTTCGGCGGACGTTTTTTCCTGTCCTAGGACTTGGTCTTTCCGTTCCGGCGATCAGTCAGGGGCGGAAAGCAAGGGAAGCGCGCCGAGATGGGTGGGGGGGACTCACGAGCCAGTCCGACGGGTTTATCGAATGACAAGTCGATGGACGAGCTGTTCCACCCGCACGCGCGGCATTCGAGATAGTACGGTGCTTGGCCCCCCGACGAGGAGGAGGACGAGTCGGGCGGCGGCGGTCGCGGTGGATCGGACGGGACGACGTGTAGTGCGGCCGGGCATGCGGGGCACTGAAAGCAGTTCCTCGCGCACCTAGCCGACGAAAATCCAGATGATCAGCATACGAACGGGGCCGTGCGGGGGGAGGAGGGAGACGGACCGGTTCCGTTCTGCGCGTACGCTCGCGCTGGGCACCTCGAACAGACATCCGGGGCAGAAGTAACTGGCGACCTCGAGCTGGACGCAGCGTGCGCACCGGATGGCATCGCACGCGTCGCAAAAGTAGAGGGCGTCGAGCGGGTGGAGGGCGGGAAGGGAGGAGGGGAGGTAGGGAGGGAGGAGCGGGTGGCAGGGGCAGTGGTAGAGGGGGAAGTTGGGCATTGTGGGGAGGGTGTGGTGTGGGTGTGTGTGGTATGGGAGGGTGGTTGATTCATCCATCTATTCTGAAACACTGTAACCGCGACACTTGAGGGCCCTGTCATCACTCGACATGCACCGGAAGCAGACCGATCGAGGGAAGGGAACGAGGTTGTTCTCCTTTTCCCTTCCCTTTTCCCTTCCCTTTCCCCTTTTCCCTTTCCCTTCCCCCCACCACACAGCAATGCGCCCACAATGGCCCACACTCCCCTCAAAACACTTGCTCTCCTCCTCGTATCGCTCACCACAATAATCGCCCTCGCACGCCCAGATCCAACACCGGCACTCTTCCATCCCAACCTCCCCACCGGCCCCGCCCATCCGCAACACCTCGGCGCCCCATCCACCCACCGCCCGCGCCCGCGCCCGCGCCCCGACGGATGGGAAGACCTCGATCTGCTGGACGTGATCCTCATCCAGACGCTCGACGGCGCCCTCCACGCGCTCGAACGCCGCACGGGCGCACGCCTCTGGTCGCGCGATGCGTTCTCGACCGTAGGCGGCGGGAACGCGACGGGCGTCGTCAAGATGCGGGTGAGGCCGCAGGGGAGCTACCACGACGACGTCGAGGGTGATGGCGTGGAACCGGTGTACATCCTCGATCCGCATGATGGCCAGTTGTATGTTTTCTTGCCGGATGACGAGGCCGCCCAGCAGGGGGACGAGGTGGATGCGCGGTTGCAGAGGTTGCCGATCACGATGGAGCAGCTGTGCGTTCTTCGCTCTTCCCTCTTCCTTCCAACTCGACTGGTTACTGATCGCGTCACATAGGATCGACCTGTCGCCGTTCACGTTCCCGCAAGAACACTCGCACGTCTTTATCGGCTCGAAAACGACCTCGATGCGCGCGATCGACCTCCAAACGGGCCAAGACGTGTCCTCCTTCTCGCCACCCCAGGGCGCGAACGTGACCGCCCACGCCGCGACGACGACGACGACGCCCGAGGCGTGTGAGTGGAACGCAGAGTGGGGCTTCAGGGAGGCCGAATGCGAGAGTGATATTGATGATCGGCCAGAGGACAAGTTATTCATCGGTCAGACCTGTACGTTCTTTTCCTCACTTTACCCGACGCGGACACACGCTCAACTCGGGCTACCGCCCTTCGCGCGCGGTAGCCTACCTCCTCAGTATCCATTCCCACGCGCACGGCCTAATCCAACAACTAACCCACACCCGGCTGATCCCCAACTCGATCCACCGCGACTTGGCCGCCTACTGGTCCGCGCACGGCCAAACGCGCGGGGAGATCTACGTGAGGCCCTCGCGGCGGGACGGGTACGCCGCGTTCCGGAGGGAACGCGTGGGCGGCGAGTGGGAGAATCGGTGGAGGGTCGAGTTGACGCATGATGGCAAGGCTTATGGGTTTCAGGAGGATCTTGGCGTCGTCTGGAGTGCGGATTTGGGCAGTATGGGGTGAGTCCTTGGCCTTGTAAAAGGGGGAGGGGGGAAATGTTCGAGCTGATGTACGGCAAAGGGTCGCCGTGTTTGACGTTCTCCTTCCGGCGAAACAACACGCCTTCCCGATCCTCCTCCCACAGCCACCGGCGTACCCACCCTCTCTCTTCCCCTCTGCGGAACTCGCCTTGCGCCTCGCAGCACCCTCGACATTCGTCACCACGTCCAGCCCCACGAGCACGACAACGGTCAACGATACCGATCTCTCCCACCTCGTCGCGCTCTCGTCGTGTAATTACCCGCTCATCAACCTATTGACGAGCCAGGCGAGCGAGGGGACTTTACTCGGACGGCATAACATCTCGGATGCCGTGAATGAGAGGTTACCGCTCTTGATCGAATCCGGAGCAGACTCGTCCACACAAGACTCGTCCCGATCCGCCCAACCCACGTCGCCCAACCCCTCCGTCAGTCCACACACACTCGATAACATCTCGTCACGCAGTATCTCCGCGCCAGGGGACGCGCCGCTTCCCACACAAGGCCGAGGGACGTTCGACTGGTGGAAATGGGTCTCGGTCTTCGCCGTGTTCTTCATGACGGGCACGATCGTGCGCGTCGGGTGGCTGCGCGTGCGGCGGTGGAGGGCGCGGAGGGGGATCAAGGTGGATCTCGGGACGGCCGTCAAGGGTGAGGTGCGAGGCGAGTTGGCGAGCGCGGAGCGTGTCGTGGTTCCGGTGCTCGAAAAGGCAGTCACAGTGGACGGCGCGCAAACGTCAATACCAGAGGTGAAAACGGATCCGTCCGTCGACGCGGCGACCCCTTCACTTGCCGCACCAGTGACACCCGCTTCTTCGAAAGCAGAACAAAGTCGACTCCCTGCCCTGTCACCGGGCCAAGAATCCGATGAGCTGCCACAACGTACGGGCAAGAAACGTCGTCGGAAACGCGGCAAGGGCAAGGGCAAGGGCGTTAGAGCCGCCGGCGAGGATGGTGGGGAATCAGAGGAGGATGACGAGGCGGGGGGTGAGGCCATGTCGCCCGGGCAAGGGAAGAATGGCTTACTGCTCGAGGCGCTGGTGCCGCTCGAGCCCGTCGATGGAGCCGTCGTTGCGGAAAGAACGGCGACGAAGCGAAAAGATGCGGTGCAAAAGATGGACGGGCTGACGGTGTCGGATGATGTTCTCGGTATGTCTCCTCGCGGTCGTACGCGGATCGTGGCTGATCTCGCTCGTACAGGCTACGGATCCCAGGGGACCGTCGTCTTCAAGGGCGTCTTTCAGGGACGAGCGGTCGCCGTCAAGCGTCTCGTCGCCGATCACTTTTCCATTGCGTCACAAGAAGTCTCTCTGCTCCAAGCGAGCGATGACCATCAGAATGTCGTCCGATGTACGTACCCGCGAGTGCCACCGGTCCGCCCAGCTGACCTGTGCACGTCAGACTATTATCAAGAACAGAGAGAGATGTTCCTGTATATCGCCCTGGAGCTCTGTCCCGCTTCTCTGGCAGACATCATCGACAGTCCGCAGCGCCATCAGGAGCTCGCGTCGGCTTTCAACCCCAAAAAGGCCATGTTTCAGGTCACAGCAGGACTGAAGCATCTCCACGGCCTCAAGATCATCCATCGTGATCTCAAACCTCAGTGGGTGCCTGATCTGTTTGGCATCCTGGATCGTTGCTGACATCCCTCGCACAGGAACGTGCTCATCTCGGTCAACTCGTCCGGTCAACAGCGCATGGTCCTGTCCGACTTTGGTCTCGCCAAGCGGCTCGATCAGGGTCAAAGCAGTTACCTCCAGACGGGCAACCATCCGGTCGGCACGACGGGCTGGCTCGCACCGGAATGCCTTACCGGTGAGGTCGATCTCGACCAGGGCTTTGATGGATCCTCGTCCCGCCATTCCAGGTATACGGATGACGAAGGACCGAAACGCTTCGAGGGGCAAAAGCCCAAGCATGGCCGACTCACGCGGGCCGTCGATCTCTTTGCCCTGGGATGCGTATACTATTATGTCATCACCTCGGGCGGACACCCCTATGGCGGTCGATACGATCGGGACAGGAATATCATTCGTGACGAAAAGGATCTCTCGGCGCTGGATAGCTATGGCGAAGATGGGTTTGAAGCCAAGGAGTTGATTACAAAGCTGTTGTCGCCGGACGCAAAGCAAAGGTGCGTTATTTTCGCTGCTTGTTTGGCGATACCCAGCTGATCCTCCTCAGACCTGATGCGGCTGTATGCATGTCGCATCCCTTCTTCTGGACCGCTGGCAAACGTCTAAACTTTCTCTGCGAGGCTTCGGATCGTGAGTATCCGCCTTTTGGCGTGGCACACACCAAGCTTATTCTGCGAATCAGGCTTCGAAATCATGCAGCTCGACCCTCCAGAACCCACTCTGATCACCCTCGAAAGAGGCGCGTCCCGAGTTGTCGGTCAGAACTGGCAGAAGGCTCTGGATCAAGTCTTTGTCGACAACCTGGGCAAGCACAGAAAGTATGTCGTGCAAAGTGTGCGCGATCTACTACGCGCCATGAGAAACAAGGCGAGTGCCTTCGATTTGGGGTAGCGAACGGTACTAACCAATGGATGTGTTTTGTACTGTTAGAAAAATCACTATCAAGGTAAGCAGACTGAAACTTGTCTGGCAACATCAGCTCACATTGTCCTTGTCCCAAAGACCTACCAGACGCCGTGAAGAAAAGGGTTGGACCTCTTCCCGATGGATACCTGAATTACTTTACAACACGATTCCCAGCATTATTCACGCACGTACACGAAGTCGTCTTTGACTCGAAACTGCGGCATGAATCCCAGTTCGCGACTTACTTTATTCTGGACGAGTCTACATGATTCGAAAATCAAAATTCAAGCCTCTTGTAGATTGCATTGTGCGTCACCCATTGTATCCATACGTTGTATTGCATATTCCCGCGGTGAAGGCGAGCCCTATCGTCATCTTTTAATGTTGCAGCTTTGCCGGTAGTCGCTACAATGGTGAAGGAGGATGGACTTGTTGAACTCCGAGTGACTGCACAGTCGGTATATATATTCGCCAATCATCGAGAGAGAGAGAGAGCGTTCTGCTTATCACGTACTATCGTCCATCTTGCCTGATCTTGCCACCATTGCTCGATTGCGTGTGCGAGATGGTGCTCTGGACCAATACCTTCCCTGTTGTGCAATGTTTATCACTTCTCGACTGTTATGGCTACAACACAATGTGATCTTCCGAGTCTGCTAGCGATTAACAAGGCTGCTCCTCGTGAGTCCACCCGAGCAACTTCTTGGCTTTGGTAGTATCGTAGAACCCTCTCCGCGGGTTCTCCGCGCTCCACCACCCCTCTCGCAACTTGGTCCCCGGGTAATAAAGCCTGACCAACTCTTCCGCCGACACCGTATCCGGATCCATCCCGCCCTTGATCGCATCATCGTAGAACCCCTCTTCGATCTCCTTGCACGCCTTGCCGAACACCAACTGATCATACAGGATGAAAAACATCTCGTGGCCCTTGGCAAAACCCGGCTCATTCGCCGTTAGACCGAGGAGACAGGCCGAGGCCGCGGCATCCCGGGAGAGCCAGGACCAGAAATCCTCATGTCGTGCCCTGGAGACGGCGAGTTCGGGCTCGCAAAAATGATGGAAGCGGAGGGAGGTGATGCGCAGGTCGTCGTACAATCGGCAGAGGGAGTCGGCTTGAATTTCGCAGATGCTGAATGGGCGGGTCAGATATGGGCAAGCAGAGGAGATAAGAGTGCCTACACTTTCGAAAGACCTGTAGGGAAGGCAGGCATGAGAACGGGACAGCCAAAACCATCAAATGTGTGACTTACTGTAAGGATCCTCCGGACGTCTAGGCGATTCCTCGGTCAAGGGCAGCTCGTCAATTACCCTCCTACTGTCGTGCGTGAAGAGCAATCCAACCGCGTTGATCGACGACGCTTGAACGATCCGCTTGATGCCTTGGTCTGCTGCGGTGCGGAGTACGTTGTAGCTTCCGACGACATTGACGTTGTGCGTGGTCCTACGACTCGGGTGTGTTAGAACTACTTGCAGTGACGTGCATTCGGAGGTGTCTCACCTGACATCTGCGCCAGTCTCCATTCCGGAAAGCAACTCGGCACAAGTCAGGTTGGAGCACGCATGGCTTTAATCGACAAGCTCACGTTTGGGTTCGGAATCGCTCCAAGATGAATCACACCGTCGCACGGGATCCTCAGCAAGGCTTTTTCAACCGCCATGAAATCCGTCACATCGACAATCTCGAATACGGATCCCTCTGGGAACTTGATGCGTTCCGGCAAGGGCACGATATCGACCGCGGTCACGCTGTGTCCGCGATCGAGGAGGTATTGAGTGGTGTAGGAGCCGATGAGGCCGCTTGCGCCGGTGATAAAGACGTGCATGATGCGTGGGGTTGTGGGTGATTCTTCAGCTCTCGGTCCAAGGAGCTACTTGCTGTTATACGCGGCGAGCAGAAGTCGGAGAAGGAAAACTCGACGGGATCGGAACAACTCCAGTCGACTCCAGCGTCTCAGCTGGCGTCATAGCTCAGAGCTAACGGCGGCCGGAAATCTGGTTTGCTTCCGATGAACCGCCGACCTCCGTTGTCGCCTCCTCCTGTTCCTGGCGACGTCCTTACAAGTCATGCGACAGGTCTCACCTAGGCTTGGCCATATAATATATCCAGTATAGCACCTCCCTCTCTCGATCCAAGACATCTCCACCACACCTTCCTTTGCTGGTTCAAGCAGCAACACTTTCACTTTCACCATGGCCGGCTCGACTTCTGTCATGCAGCCGCCTTCGCCGCTGAGCAACTCGATAACGGAGCACCAACTCGACGTACAGGACGACCGCTCTTCCAGCTCTGATGCATCTCACCTTGATGATTCAGAAAGAACAACGATTTACGACCTCCCTCCGGAAATCGTCGACCTTTTTCTGGAAAACGTCTCGCCCTCGGAGCTGCAACGAACGGCGCTCAGCATCCAACAGGTCTTTCCCGAACTCGCCGTCTCGGAGTCGCACATCTTCAGACATGTGCGAGTCACTAGTCCCTCTCAGTTGAAGCCGCTGTGGCAGCGTCTGAGAGAGGACAGGTACGAGGCGGAAGGCAGGCTGATTCGGGCCGTCAGGTCGTTTACGATGGCGACGTTTCGAGGGGATGCGGATATCATGAACAAGTGAGTGATCTCTGTTCTTCCCACCTGACGGGACTGACTCGCTCCTTAGCATCTTGAGGCTCATACCCGACATAGAAGCGATGATTATCAACATGGGAACCAACTTTGCACCGGAACATCTCGTAGAGGCGTTTGAGAATCCACGACCCAAGATTCGACGTATAGAGCTGCGTTTCAGGCCATACGTAGACAAGGGTGAGTTGCGATGACAAGGAGCGGTTCCTTGCTGACCCCGTTTCGCAGCATCGTACTACCAGTTCCTCAAGGGATCCTACTTTGACACCGCAATCGAGACAATGATCCGTACGTGGCCACCAACACCGACGTTTACCCGTCTGTCCATCGTGCAAGATATCCCTCCCCGATTCTCCGTCCCCCACCTCGCCAAATCACTCATGAACAGGCTCAAGCTCGATGACGCCAAGGATAGCACCGGTATCTCGAGCACCGTCACTACCGATGTTTCGGGGAATCCTTCAACCGCGGCATCTACCATCACCTCGGCCGACGCAAGTGAGGATGAACTGATTGAGGAGGAACTCGAGGACACGACCCCCGTCGAACCGAGAGGATACACGGGCCACGGACCGTTTCCCTTTCTCTCTGACAAGCTGGACGGCGCAAAACCACGAACGTTTGCCCAGCCACTCGTGTTCCACGATATTCGGTGTATCCAGCGTCTCGCGGTGGCCGACGCGGCCAAGTTCATCACACACCTTCGTCTTCGTGCGCCGGGCAAGGATATCGCCAAGGTGCTCAGCGAGACGGGAGAAGGCAAGCTCGCACGGATGCACTTCCCGCAATTGAGGTTTCTGGACCTTTCCACCACGAATCTGCGACACGACGGGTGGTTCAGCATGCTCGTCAAGCGTTACGATAAACTCGAACACCTCGTCCTCGACCGAACCAATATTTTCGGGTTCCAGGGTAAAGACGCCGGCGCGGAACTGTGCGCCGAGCTGGGCAAGGGGATCGTCATGGCTGGTCTGGCGCGCAGCAAGGAACGGGAACGGGAGATTGCGTCGTGGGATCTATTGCAGCGACGTCGTGCGGCCGAGCGGGAACGGGCGAGGATGCGGGAAATGAATGCGCGGCGGCCGGAGCGGACGATCCGGGAGGATGAAGAAGACGGGAGCGAGGCGTCGGGCGAGGATGAAGCCCGGCCGGCTGTTGCGCAGGCTGTGCCGTCGACTTCTCCCGTACACATGGCGCCGCTGGTCATAAACGCCAACCGACGGAGGAACGTACGTTCGGCGGCGCATTCGACGTTTTCCATTCGTGAAACGTCGAGGCGACATCGAGGAACGGGCGGCGCGGCAGAGAACGACGATGATCTCGTGATTGCGCCTCCGAACACGCTCGCGCTCGTGTTGCCGCCTTTACCGACGCTCAAGACGCTCAACCTAGGCGGGGAGGGCGGGAACAACATGTCAACACAGCGTGCGGCCGAGTGGGACCGCAAGTTGCATCTCGGCTGGAAGGACGGCCTTGACAAGGTGTACGACTGGGCGCAGCGCGTGGGGGAAAAGTATGAGCGCGCCGTCAAGGCCGCTCGGCAATGGGAAGCACTAGAGTCGGGCGAGGCAGGGTCATCGCGTGCGTCTTCAAGCCGAGGCGGGAAACATGTCTCCGGGGGAAAGAAACAACCGGCGGCATCGGCGGCCACAAGCAAGGCAAAGACGAAACCGCCGCTGGATATCCGCCTGTACCGCTACCCGACGGCAGAAGAGTCCAAACGAGCGCCCGTCTTTCCCGACGACGATCCCGTCACGGGCCTGATCGCCGTCAACCCGACCGAGGAAGACTGGCGACTGGCCTACACCTCGGCCATCGCAGAGACCGAGTCCTGGAACGCCGCCATCGACGCCGGTGAGAACCTAGACGAGTTGTACCGCCGCGAGGGCAAGAATACAATCACGCTCTGCACCGTGCCCGACTGCGAGGGGCCGATGCGCAAGAGCGAAGATGGGAAACGCGAGGACGGGCGAAGCGGCATGTCCCTTGTGAACGGCAAGATTGTGCTCAAGGGGCATATGCAGCATCGCGAAGGGTGCGGACACTTGGTGCAGAGGCGGACGTTTGGCGGGGATGCGTTGTAGCCGAGTCGAGTTGTACCCTGATGATATGCTTCTATGCGAGATGTCTGCCTCCTATCCCACTCTGGCCTTGGCGCGCTCAAAGGGATGTAAGATGGCGGCTCATGTCTCACTCTGTTACATCACTTGTCTATTCACTTGAATCATCATCCTCTGCTCCTCTGCCACAAAGGGCATCCCCTCGGCCCTCGAGCACCATGATCGACCACATTTTGGGCAAACCGTCGCCCATATGGCGCAGGACACAAGTATTTCTTGTCATCCTGTTCTGGGTCTTTCGCCTTTACATCGGTGATGGCAGGATTCGTTCCAACAGCCGGTTCGCGAGGAAACTCGCTGCAGGGATGGAGAAGTCGAGGTGGTGGAGATGGTTGAGATTGAGGAGAGGGTTGTTGGGCATCATGGGCTACATCAATGAGAGGTTTGGTGCGTTGCTAGCGGGGATCCATGGGAAACGGACTGATCGTTGCATCGCCGTAGCACGTTTTACACCGTATCAACTCATCGTCGGTACCATGACCGCTATCTACGCCCTGAGGAATCTCGACGTCATTCTCGGTCTGGGAGGTGAGCTGCTCCCTACCGGCCCCTAAAGCCTGATACTGAAGCCGTCTGTCAGGTCCGGAACCTCTCGCGAGACTCGTAAGTCATGACGAATCAGTATCATGTTCAAGACTGACACCCCTCCCGCAGTACTCGAGAGCCTACTACCGCGCCTCGTACATCTCTACAGCGTTCGATGCCGGATTTGCAACAGCCATGACGATACGGCCGAAATGGTTCCGGGATATCTGCTCCGTCGCCCTTTCGGGTTATTACCTCGTCTATGCACAGGAAGCCGACGAGAAGGTGCGTTCGCCTTGACGGAATGGATTTTGCCGTGAGGCGCTGACGCTCAGGTGCAGCTTCGAAGGTACAGGGCAATATGTACGGTGGAAATGCTGCGGACGACCTGGGAAAAGACGAACAATCCCTACGTGAGCTCTTCAGTCAAACCGCCGGAACGTCATCTTATCGTTTCAATCCCGTAGATCCGTGCCATAACCTACTTCCACCGTCCAAGCCTCCCCGTCGTTCGCAAAGTCCTTCTGCCCCGCCCGAAATCATCCAAACACAGCAAACCCATCTCGGCCATGCTATTCTTTGCGCGACCCGAAGCCGAACTACAGACATGCACCGAATTGATCCTTGATTTTCCCGGCGGAGGATTTATCTCGATGGGTCCGGATTGTCATGAGGAGCGGTTGAGGAGGTGGGCGAAACGGACGGGAAAGCCGGTCTTGTCAGTCGACTATGGGAAGGCTCCCGAATGTGAGTCCGCTACAAGTCGATCCGGGTTATGCTGACGGAGTGTGCAGATCCCTATCCGTGGGCGATCGAGGAGGGGTTCGATGTGTATCGGACGTTGACAGAGACGAGAGGGGGAATCATTGGTATGAACGGTAAAAAGTTGGATATCATTCTCTGCGGGGATTCAGCGTGAGTCGGTCGTACGACCTACAGCACAGTGACTGATTCTGTCCGTAGCGGGGGAAACGTTATCACGACCATCATGCTCCATATCCTGGAATCCGCGGACCCCATTCCCCATCCTGTCGCCCTCGTCCTCGCTTATCCGGCGCTCGACTTCAACTTTAAAAGTTTCATGTCGCCGGAACACCTCAGAATCCTTCGTACCGAGCAATCTTCGCATCACATCCCGGGCATCGAAGAGGGCAAGGACCATATGCGACATAAAAGTCCACTCGCCGTCGTGAGCGACGTCAAGGCCTCGCCGGCCATTAGCCATAGAAAACCAAGCTGGACACGATCGCTCAGCGGACGATTACGCGGGCTGGCGAGCCCCTCCACTGCTGATCTCTCCTATGGAGACCGCAGCGAAGAGGAAAAGAGCTTGAGGGAGAGGGTCAAGACGCCGCTAATCGAAAAGAGCTTTGAAGCGATGCAGCAAGAATTGAACGAGATGGCGAAATCGCACGAGGAGCGCAAAGTTCCGCCGTTGGGTACCCGACTCACGATGACTTCTCGCACGGGGTATTTCCAGGATCGAATTATTTCCCCGACAATGGTAAGTCCAGCATTGCTGGTAGTCGACGCTTGCTAATTCATCTCAGATGCGAGCGATGGCGATCCTATACATCGGCCCCAAGGAGAATCCGGATTTCGAGACCGACTATTACATTTCGCCGATCCTCGCCCCGGAAAAGCTGCTGGCGCGGTTCCCGCGTGTGTTTTTGATCTCGGGCGAGAAGGATCCATTCGTCGATGATACGGTCATTCTCGCCGGCAAGATACGACAAGCCAAGCGTGTCAGGCGGGAGGAGGTCAGGAGAAAGGTCGCTGCCAAAGTCGGCAAAGTCAAGCCGGGCTTGAGGATGAGTCAGCCCTCGTCTGGCCTCGACAAGGAGGAAGAAGCCCTGCTTAATGAGGATGACGATGATTGGGTGCAGATGCGCATCATCGAAGGCTGGGGACATGGTTTCATGCAGATGGTGACCATCATGTCGGAAGCCGAGCCGGTACTGCTCGACGTGGCCGACTGGATTGACGAGGCTTTTGCCCAACATGCGACCAACGAGCACGATTCCGCGGGGTCGTCACATACGATCCCACGCAGTTTCAGCCTGGTCAAGCCGTCGACGTACAAGTCTTCGGCCCCGGACAAGACGCTGGGATCCGCCGACATGGGCGTGCCTGTATCCGACGGGCCGATAATAGCGTTCGACACGGACGACGAAGGCGACGACATCTTGTCGTTCAGCACGAGAAAGATCAAGGCCACGTCTTCGGCGTCAAACTCGAGCCAAGGCGAGGCGTCGAGATTAACGCTGCCACGGGTATCGAGTGCGCCGAGGTTCAACTTTTCAAGCGAGCTTTTGACGCCCACGGAAGAGGACCTGGCAGCTTCGGTCCGAGAAGCATTCCACACTCGAGGGCAGCTGCCGTACCGCGCGCCAAAGGCGACGTTTGCCTTTTTTGGCAACCAGAAACGGACGGAAACACCGACGCTCGCCGTACCGCAGCATATGACTCATCGCACGGCCAGCCCGGCGGCATCAGATCGAACACGGCCGAGCGGTCTTTCCGAGGCAGAACTATTGCGGAGACGACGTGTAGAGGCTGTCTACGGGATGGGCGAGATGGATGGTACTAGTAATCCGGTTGATGAGCCGGAGAATACGGGATTCCGATGGTAAGGGGCTGTCAGTTGTATTATCATTATGTTGTATGCATGAAGGGCATGAGCGCTACAGTGCCGACCGATTGGCCCGCAGCGCGGAATTAAGGTTTTCGAGCGCCGCCATCGTCTGCAGGGGTCAGTATGCGGCGTGAATGCAGCTAAGGAAGGCTCACCTTGAAGGCCGTGCCGGCACTGGAGAATGTGCGCGAGGCCTCGACCGACTCAATCAATGAGGAGACCGCGTCTCTCGAGACCACACCTGTGCTGGTCACCGTATCATCCATGTCCAGCGCACAAGGTCCCAACTCGCCCAGCTCTAGCTGCAACGGCAAAGATCCCAGTCTTTATTCACGTCAGCGGGTGAACTGTCTCGTCGTCGGCAAGACTCACTCGACATCCGCCTGCAGCGTCTCGACAACCGACCACAACTCGGGCATCTCTGACGCAAGGTCCACCGTCCGGGACACCGTCTCCTCGATACTTACGTCCCGATCGCTACCATCGAAACCCAATCAACGGCTACTTGAATCCAAGACGAACGAAACGACGCACCTATTGGGACACATGACGTGCCATGACCGTCGATACGTCTGCCTTGTCACCGGCTGCGCCCCTATGACCTCACGATTCGCCGCGCGTCCTGCAAGATCCAGTCCCGATACGGACGTGGTCGGAAGCTCGAGGTCGATCGTGGATGTCCAGCCGCGTTGGACCTCGTTTGCGCGGTACCGAACCCGCCGGACCTTGCGCGGGGGTAAAGTATCATGCACGTCCGCGTGCAATGGTACACTCGACCTGTAACCCAGATCAGCACCGTCCTCTACCACCGGCCCTCGCGAAGACTCACAGCGGTATGAAGACGGACCGCATGCCGGATTCCTCCAGTCGTTTCGAAAGCGTTTCCCACGGATGATCCCCTTGCAACTGTGTCGTTGGCGGTGTCAACGCCGCCGGCCGGGCGCCATCGGTCAGGTAAACGAGGTGACCTTGCCTACGCCCCGAATCAGCTCGGACGGAAAGACGAGAAGAGAGAAGGGACTCACTGCACGGCCACGTGCCGCTCGTATTGATGCGTATCCCAGTGCGTGGGGGTCATACTAGATTCCTTCAACCACTCGCGCAGGATCGCCGACTTTCGACTACGCCGACCCGACCCGCGGTCAATCGCGTTTGTTCTTGTTTCGATCGGGAAGGAGTGACTCACGTTCCTGCACGGCCCTTGACGTCCCTCGCCAACGCTAGACCCAAGTCCATCTCCTCTTCCCCCTCCAGAGCCGGGGTAGCCCCGCCGAACCAGCCGCCGAGCCGACGCACGCGGAATAGGTTTTTCCCGGTGAACATCCAATCGCTCCCTGGTCCCGTCGTCGGCGTCGTCGTCGGTGTGACGACGCTCGTGGAGCCGGAAAGGGGCAACCCGATGCTCTGGAACGGATACATGGCGTACGTCGGTGCGACCGCTCCCTGTACCTCCCCAACGACGGAAAGCACTCTTCCCTCCCTCGTGTCCGCGCCGAGTTTCGTTTCCGCCGAGCGGAGGAGGGTGAGCGCTGTATCCCTGTTCCGAGGGTCGAGGTAGCTGATCACCAGCTGGGTGGGGGAGGATTCCAAGAAGGCGCTGGAGATGTCGGAGATTGGTTGGTAGAGTTCTGTATATCCCGCGCCGGGGAGACTTGATGTTGGTATTCGGTGCACTTGAATCGTCTACACCAGCCACCGTCAATCCTAGCACCACAAGAAGAAACAGGGATGAACCGCACCTTGCGTCGTTCCTCGACCAAACCCTCGACATCCTGCAACACCTTGTTCTTCCCCTTGACTCTAAACACCAAGCCGTCCCCGGTCGCGGGGACGACGATGTTGAGCGTGACCCTATGCTCCGCGACGAGTTGCGCGGTAAATTCCGGGTCCCGGCGGAGGAGAAGGTACGCTTCGGCGTGTGTCATTGGGATATCTACGTGTCGCGAGGTTAGTGATCCACCAAATAGTCGTGCGAGGGAAGCGCACCCTTTTCAGTGATCGTGTTCCGCCACCGGGCAACCTGCCGTTCCCTCTCGACCTGCTCCACCCGCGGCCAGCCCCACGAGGCCAAGAGCGCCTGCACGATCTGCCGCTTTCCCGGTTTCCCACCTAAGCGATCCCTCGCGCGAAGCACCGCGTCTTCAGGCCCACTTTCCAGTACCACACCGTCCGCCGCCGAGGCATCCCGCTCCTCCTGGTCCGACCGGCGCGAGCGGGCCCAGAGCGTCCACAGCTGATCCCGCACAAACGCCTTGTCCAAGCGCGTGAAAGCGCGCGTGTATTCCCGCGTGTACCGGTCTATACTGCCTCCGAGGGGCGGCGGGCGGGCGGGTCTGTAAGGGAGGAGAACGTCGGCGGGGAGGTCGGACGTGGGTCCTGTTACCGTCGTCGTCAACGTCGTCGTCGTTGCGTGGTCGGCATTCGCGGGCGGGGCATTATTCTTTGTGTCGGTCGTCGTGCGTGCGATTGTTTGTGCGAGTGCTGCGCTGCGTTCGAATGCTGCTTTTTGTTTCTTTGTGATCCTTTTGGCTGTCGCTGTAGCTGTGGCGTATGTCCGGAGAGAGGGGAGGTTCATCGTTGGGAGGGGAGGGAGGGGAAGAGGCAGGAAGAGGCAAGGAAGAGACGATCGAGATGTTTTAGATCATCCCAGCCATAGCCATTACATTTGATTCCGCAAAAGGAACCGAGGCCACGTGATGGAGAGTATGACTAGAGATAGAGTGCCCTGGGATCCCTGGTTTAGGGAGTGATAGGGATCCCTGCACGGCCAACAATGGAGACATACCACGACCTATTCACACGGAACAACCTCCCCCTCCCCGACAAAACGCCCCCGGAATGGCACATCCCCACCCGCTCCACCACTCCGGCCCAGTTCCACGCATTTCTCGCACACGTCCAACACACCTACCTCGGGAACCCGTCCCTCCGGATCACGTTGATCAAGTGCACACAACAACAACTCCTCCCGCGGCTGGACGACTTGCCTCCCGTCCTCGTGGCGAGTCCGCTGTGGGGAACATTGTTGAGGAGCATGTTACTAGATATCAACGCCCAGCTATTCGCAACACAACTTAAACTCGTCCTCATCGTCATCCCGCACGCCGTCGCCAGCGTCGCACCCTCGGTCCCGACGCTACTCGCCGTCCTCCTCCGCGTCGCAATCTGGAAAAAACGGGCCCGAACGACTCGCCCGCGGTGGGGCACGATCCACGCGGATCCCGCCGCCGCCGCGCCGCAGCAATTGGTGAACACCGTTCCCTCCTCTGGCGGCGGGTTCCTCGCCGCGCGAATGGATACCCAGGATACAACGACCGTCTCCCCCTCGGGAGGATGGACACCGGATGATCCGGGCAGTTTGATGACGTCCACCTTGCAAGCGGAATCCCTCTCGACCATCACCCCGGCCGCGCTCCCCTCCCTCGGCTGGCGCCTCGCAACACCGGCCCTGAACGGCGCCGCATCCACCGCATCAGAATCATGGGCCCAACCGCCGTCCGTGATCAACCCTCCGCCCTTGTCGCCTCTCCTTGGCGGCACCTCATACCCCGAGGAAAAAGCAATCCACGGGAAACTCGCGGCGCTGCATAACGCGGACCAAGATCTCTCGCGCGGACTGCTGATGGAACTGTACGGCACCTGGCCCGTCAACGTGCTCGCGTGCGCGCGGGACCCGGCGGCGTATCTCGAGGTGATGGGCGTCGGGACGCCGTATGCCGTTCCGTGGGCCGAGGTTTGGCGGAAGAAGGAGACGCTTGATCTCCTCTCCGTGAGTCGCTTTGTTTCCCTTTCTCGCTGTCGCTCGACTAACTCCCGGGGAAGACCGCGCTCTCTGGGTTCCTGTTCAATCCCGCGCTCCTCGTTTCCAGCGACGCGAAACACGAGATCGAGGACACGGCGCACCGAACCTCCCGTCAAACGACGGTGGAAACCATCGCACAAACGCACTCCCTCTGGCTTGGAAATATCCTCCCTCGCGCAGGGAACACTTCCCTCCTCGGCCCGATGGCGGCCGCATCAGATCCAAAACAGACCGTCTCCCCGCCCAACAGGACGCCCGCAGCAGCGGGGCGCGATCCCAGTCCGACAGAGACGTTGAGTTCGTCCGGCGGGTCCATTACAGGTCGGTACCACCGCCCGCCGCCGCCGCGACACACGGCGGCGCGGCGCGAATCGTTTGAAGAACGGGACGTATCGACCGTTGGCGGAGCGGGGAACATTATCCCCGTCGGTCCGGGCGGGACGTACGTTCCGTCCCAGACCGCGCCGATCGCGATTCATGGGCCGGGCAAGACGCATGGTGCCGCTGGCGGTGGTGGTGGTGGGTACGGTGCCGTCGGAGGAGGCGGGGTCGGGCCGACGAGTGGCGCGCAGGGGGATAATCTGCAGGTCGAGGTGGACGGGTTGAGGCGGGAAAAGGCGTTCCTCGAGATGGACCTGAGGTATGCCAAGGTCCTCGCCGGGTCGTACTTGCAGCGTGAGTCCTTGCGCCGGGCTGCTTCTGTCAGGGATTCCGAGGCGCTGATCGTGCGGGGCGAGGTAGATGTGTATCGGTTGCATGAAAAAGTGATTGCGGTGATCACGGACGAAGCAGAACGACAAAACATCGTTCGTACCCTCTTCCCCCAAGCTCTTTCCCCGCACGGCTTACCCTCCCACGCGCAGTACAACCAACTCAAAGAACAAACCTCGACGATCCGTTCCCTCCGTGACGAACTCCGGACGCAACGCGCCGCCGTGGAACGCGCCAAGGAATCGATCGCAAAGATGCAGACGGAGCAGCGGGAGGCGCGGCAGATCCAGCGCGAGGAGAAGAAGGCGCGCGCGTTGGAGACGAGTCTGTCGAGGGCGGAGATTGAGGATCAGACGGTGCGTGTCTCTCTCGTCGGCTTTTGGGTGGGTTGCTGACGAGAGGTACAGAGGATTCTGGAGGCGCAAAAGTTGGAGTTGGCAAGGGTCAAGGATGCGTGAGTCGCGCAACGCGCGGTGGTGACTGTCGACTGATGCACAGGGGGGACAGCCACTTCAAGCTCGATAACAAGCTGCGCGAGGCAGAACCCAAGATCAAGCATATCGCCGATTATGAAAAGCAGGTGGAAAAGCTCTACCATAATCAGCTCCTCTGGTGAGTCCGTGCCCGCTTCCGGGTGTGGAGCCAGGGCTGACACCGGTGGTAGGGATGCCGACGTGCGCAAGCAAAAGGAGACCGAGACGTCGTTGAGCAAGATGATGAGTGCTTTCAAGCAGGTACGTTCTGCTCTGCCTGACATTGCTTGGCGCTGACATGGTCCAAGATGGAGATTGTGCTCTCGCGGTATGAAAAGGATAAAAACGCGTTGCAGGCGGAAAACCAGTACGTAGTCGAGATTCAAGTCAAGAAGGGTGCTAACGCCTGCTGAAGACGACAAGCAGATCGAATGGCCGAGATGCAAGCCGAGATTTCCCACCTGTCCGAGCAGCTGGAAGCCCCCAAACCACTCCCCGACGATATCGCCTCGACGATGCGTCAGGATCTTGAGGTACTCCAGACCAAGCTACAGGAAGCCCGTCATCGGATCGATAAGCTCGAAGCGGATAAGTTAGAGGTACGTCCGGCCATGTCTTGTCGAGACGAGACTCATCCCTGGACCCAGTTGGAAGCCCGGATAGAACAGCTAGATTACCAAAGGATGACGGCCGCGTCTGCACAGGCGACGCTTCTTTAGCACAGTTTGACATGTCAACACGCGTTGTATAGTATCCCGACCACATGTTGTATACAATCTAGAATGACGAGACCACTGGAATGCCCGACCACGGCCCCGCAGCCTGGACGCCTCGAAAACTGCAAACCCCGCCATCACGAGACGCACGCGCGCTCGGCCTACCACTCGACCTCTTCACCGGCCGCACGATCCTCACCCGCAGGCCTACTTTCCTCACGTTCCTCCCGTTCCGGAACGGGCGGCCGCCCCGAAGCCTTGGCGACATCCTGCATGTCGATATCCCCATCCTCCCTCTTGACCGCCGTCCCTTCCGCCACCGGCGGCAAATCCGTAATCGCACTGCCCAAACGCTCCGCCGCACGATCCTGATCCTCCTGTCGATACTTGCTCAGCCTGTCCTCGGCCCCGCGTTTCTTCTCCTCCAGCTCGGCGATCGCCTTCTTCGTCTCGGCTTCGTACGCGTCGAAATCGTCTTCTTCCTTGGTCAAGTACGCGTCCATCTTGTCGAATTGATCGTCAATGATGTCTTCCTGGTCGGGCAGCAGCTTGTGTGGCAACTAGTAGGGCCGCGTCAGTGAGAATCTGACACGCGAGCAGGCAACATACGTAGAATAAGGGTTTCGGCTTTTCCGCCGTCTGCCTGTCTCGTGCGGGAGCGTATGAAATAGGCATCACCGTCGTCGTCGCGATCGTCGCCGTCAACCAATCTGGGGAACTCGTCAGCAAGAATCGGGACATCTTGGGCAACTGTCTAGTCTTGGTTTTCAACTGTGGGGAAGGGCTCTTCAGCGAACGAAGCCAACTGGCAGAGGGGGAAATGGCCCACCTGCATCTCCCGGAGGTTCAACTCGTGCTGCTTCTTCTCAATCTCCATCCGGCACGCCTTGATCTCCCGCGTCAAGCTCGTAATCTCGTGCACGCGATCCGACTCTGACCGGATCTTGAGCGCGACCCTGTTGGCGAGCTCGTCCCTCTTCTTTGCCTACGAGCGGGGTTTCAGCTGCTATGCTGCAGACGCCGAAGCCCGTGAGACGCACCTTTTCCGTCGAGTTTCTCGTCTTTTCCTCTTTTCCGAACTTTGCGAGCGTGCCCATCAAGTTACCAAACAGTCTCTGTCCCCGCTTCTTCTCTTCGGCGCCGAGCGTGCGTTGGCGTCTAGCATACAGATGAGCACACGCTTGGCCACGATAGGGGAAGAGAACACTCACTTTACTGGCGGTCCCTCGGTTTCCGGTCTTGATGAAGCGACGCTTTCCCTTCTCTCACGATTAATCTGCATCGTCGGTCTCTCCTCCTCTTCCGCCTTGACATCTTCTTCGTCCCGGGCTCCGTGTCGACTGTCGGACGGTCCCTCGGTGCGGTCGACGGCCATGCTGGAGTCCTGGTCGTCCGGACGAGGTGGAGATGGGGCAGTGGCGGTGTCTGCCATTTTGTTGCGAGGGTTTTGGATGCGAGGGGAATCCTGGTGATAGAGTGCAAGGTATAGTTGAAGACTGGTGAGACGGATATCGCAACACCGCAACTAATTACGCTTTGCGCTTGCCAAAGACAAGGGGTCACCTGGGGGTCACACAAGTCGAGGGGTCTCTCGAGGGGTCTTGCCAAGTAGCCCCTCACGGAGGTACAGTTCCCGCCGCAAATGATGTACAGACCGGATATCTACGCCAGAGCATTACCCGACACTTCATTCATTCCACAACTTATAAAGTCATCACCTCTACATTCTCTCTCTTCACGTCTACACCTCACGCCACAGTGAATAACAAGCAAGAAACCAACGTATTCAACATGTCCGACAGCGTTATGCATGCAGTGGCCGGTGGTGCGGGTGGGATGATCGCCATGGTAAGCTCCTCACGAGATGGCTGTCTTCTCTCTGCTGACCTCTGTTTCGTGTAGACCTTGACCTAGTATGTTCCCTTGGCGGCTTCGTAGTCATCAGACTGACAGCTCTGTTGCAGTCCCCTCAACGTCATTTCCCAACGAGCCGCGGTTCAAGGAAAGCAGGACAAGAAGACTGTACGTTGTCCCTCTGAGAGACGACAATCGTGAACTAACGAATCGACGCGCTACAGACTCTGTTGCAAGCCGCTATGAAGATTATACAGAAAGAAGGCGCTGGCGGTCTCTACTCGGGCTTGAACTCGTCCCTCTTTGGTGCGTGATTACCGGAGCAGACGAACGGTCGAGAATCGGAAGCTGATGAGTTGTGGATACAGGTATCGCAATCACCAACACCATCTTCTACCTCTTCTGTACGTCGCCTTCCTGTCCAGTAGGCGTCTCGTAGGCTGACCTTTTCCTTCCAGTGGAAGAATCCAAGCGATTCCTCCTCAAGGCAAAGTCCGCCAAGGCTGCGGCCGACGCAAAACTTACTATCTCTACCTTGGAGATGATGCTCAGCAGCACGATCGCTGGTGAGTTCTCGTCTTCAATTCGACTCGAGCCGCATCACTGATGATCTACGCTACCGTAGGTGCCGCAACGACGATCGCGACCAACCCCATCTGGCTGATCCAGACGCACCAAGCGACTCGAGGCGCCGTCGAGATCGTACGTCTCCTTCTCCTCATCTCCCTCACATACTCGCCCTGACACCCTTTTACAGGACGTCGAAGCCGGCAAGACCCAAAAACGTCCCCTGGGCATGATCCAATCCGCGCAAGAGATCATCCGTGAAAAGGGCGTCGGCGCCCTCTGGAAGGGTATCGGGCCTTCCCTGATCCTCGTCATTAACCCGGTACTGCAGTACACCGCGTTCGAGACCTTGGCCAAGGCGTTGGGCAAGTGGAAGAGTGGAAGGGCGACGGGGAGCGGGTCGAGGGTGTTGAGTGATTTCGACATGTTTTATTTGGGTGCGATTGCAAAGCTTAGTGAGTAGCGGTGTCGCTTGTCGCGGCAGATGGATACTTATTGGCGATTCTGTATTCTAGTCGCTACCGGAGCGACATACCCCTACGTGAGTAGAAGAAGCGGGATCTTGCTCGTCACATGAATTGAACCTGTCTTGCTGTCTCTGTCCAGCTGGTTGTCAAGAGCCGATTGGTACGTTACCAACCATATTCGCCTTCCTTTCACGCTAACGCGTTTCATCTCCTCAGCACGCATCAACGCACAACTACAAGTCCTCGTGGGAAGGCATCAAATCCATCCTGGCTGAAGAGGGAATCGCAGGCAAGTCTCCCACGGTTTGTCACGCGACCACGACCCAGCGCTGATCAGCGCTCCCCTCAGGCCTGTACAAGGGCATCCAAGCCAAACTTATGCAGTCGGTCCTCACCGCCGCGTTCTTGTTCGTTGCACAGCGACGTGTGTTCCAATTGGTCAAGACTGTAAGTCGACTATAGATCGGTGATTGAGGTGACGGTGCTAAATGGTTGCGTTCTAGTTGTTGTCGATGCGACTCGCTCGACAAGCTGCGTTGAAGGCTTGAGTGAATACAGTTTAAACGATTTTTGGTGTAGGGTGTCACTATGAATATTCATGAACAGGTTCATTCCCAGAAGCCGAAAGCTTCCGCTACTGAAATGTCGAGGAAAGCGAAACCCGAAACTGGCCGACAACGAGCTGTTGGGAAAGGCAAAACGCGACCTGTGGTGTCTCCGACACGCCTTGCAGAAGGCTGGTATCCTTTCAATCGAACCCTGGACGAAGTTACACCCTTCAGGAGTCGGGGAAATTTGAAACGCAATTCGTACCAAATTCTGCCTACTCCCGCAGCGTATAGCTGAAATTAGAGGTCAAGCAGTATGGAGGTTGGTTTATCTCGTCATCCCGATCTCGACTGTTATGCAGCAGCAATGGGATTCATTCCATCCTGCTTCAAACGGCGGCGTCGTATTAATTCCTCAATTTCCTCGCGCTCGTCGTTACCAACCTGGCATAAGTGGGACGACTCATCATATTCCGACTGTTCAGATAGTACCGTCACTTGTCTCGGCGACGATCTCCATGGTAGGTCTGCGTACCTCGTGGACCGATGGCGAGGCGAACAGCAAGCTAAAACATAAGTCCATCTTGTTATGTGCAACCAGGTGATTTCGAAAAAGAGTGTTATCCACGACTAACTTCAAAGTCGACCGGGAACAAGTCGGGCGAACGCTGGCCAGTAGAAGCACAGCTCCCCATAGACGCCGACGACTTGAAGCGCAAATTTGTGCTCGATTACCGCAATGACAGCTCCCTCTATTCTGGTAAGGATATCGAGACGCAAAGTAACGCAAGCATCGAATCGATCGAACAATATCTCAATGGGGTTTTCAACAAGACTTCTCTGGTGCCTAGCTATCCGCCATCCAGCTCGTTCCTTCCATCTCCGCTTCCTTCCCGGTACGATGATAAGGGGAATGCTATCCCGCCAAAGGTTCTCAAAAGACGACCAACCGTAACGCGAAGGGTATATGTCGCGACTCATGCAAAGCTGCCGGAACTATTGCAGAAGCCCATCGACGGACTCCATAAACAAGTTCGCGAATTCGCAGACGATCGTACGAGCCGGTACCGATTGCTTCGACCACGGCTCCGTCGCCCATTCAGACGGTCGACAGAGTTGAGCAGGGCTCCGCACGACAAGAGGAAGACGTGTTCGCAAGCCAATAATTCTATACCAAGGGGAAAGCGAATAGCGGTTTCGCGCTGGCACCGCTGGAAGCCAACAAAGACCGCTCAGGCGATGATCGTATCTCACTTCTGGTATCTTCTCGGCGCGGCTGGACGTCATCAACAAGTTGATGGATATCGTTTAACTTCGGCTTTGAACGGGAGGATTATCCGTTTACCGACAACGGAGTAGCGTAAGCTCCCAATGCGACCGAAATGGCAGAGCGTTGACCTGTTCATTTACGGAGACTTGCTCCGCCGCCGGGCATCCAGTGATACGAGAGGGAGCTGCTTGTTCTTGTGAAACGACTATATGAAAGAAATATTGCATTTTTGCCTTGACCTCTGGCTGTCTCATTACTGAGAACGCAAATATGGCTTCGCTTCCTTCTCGCGATTGACATTATTTAACTTGACCAGCTATTCGCAAAGATCCTGAAAACAGGGAGGTCTGCTGAACCGAATCGAAGATTACCTTTGTTCAGTCTCCTTTCGGTGTCAGGAGGCTCAACTCGGGTCCGGATTCCGATGCGAGGGGGTTCCCTCCGTCTCTCGCTCGTTAAGCTAAAAGCTGGACTATTTGGACCGACACTCGCTTCAATGCAGCCAATGAACAAACGAATTATTCAACTTCTGATATCGACTGTTTTCGACTCAGTACTGATGCTGTCGCGACTCAAGAAGCTCCGAGTGGGGAGGGATGCACCACCGCCCTCTCTCACGTTGTCTGGCTACAACGATCAGGAGTCTGAAGCGGAAAGTGTCCAATCGGGACGAAGCCATAGTGGACGTAAGTGGTCTATTCATCGGCCCCGGCCTGATGCAAGAACCACAATTGTTGTCCAGGACTTTCCCTGATCTACGTACATTCGATCTGACCAATGTACCCTTCTCTGTTTCGGCGTCGTTACACGCGTTTTTCAGTGACCAGAAGAGACTACTTGAAGGAGCGGTTCGGCTACGGATATGGAATCAAATCCGGAACTTCATCGGCGCTGAACCTGATGAATCCCTCGCAAAAGAATCGTGACTCGAGAAGCTCTAGGAACTCGACGCTTTCCCGGGGTTCCAGCACTTCTTCGATGTCCCACGATCATTCGTCCCACCCCAGCAGTCAGGGCGACGGCTTCCCAGCATGTTACGAAACCGACAGCTGTGTCTCCAGCAATGCAGGTTCTTCTCCGAGAGGTGGGAAAAGGCTACAGAAGAAACGTCGTCGAGCCAAGGCCTACGATTACACAGTGGATACTGACGATGAGGGCTTCGCGACCGAGTTATGCGGGAGTGCCGACGCTTCAGCGGTCTCGAATGTAAGGTTTTCCTTGCGGGAGCCTCACTGGAACGGAATAGCACCTTCGACACCGTCACCTTCAGTCCATTCAGTGAAGTACGACTCAAGACCCGTCAAACGCGATATGCTATCACCGACACCGTTGCGTCGCCGGACATACGCTCTTTCCGAGAAGCCAACCCGCCTTCAACGGATGTGCGCCAGGTTACCAGAGTTCATTCAGAAGAGAATGGCCGGTAGTATGGAGAGGAAATTCCGGAAAGGAAGACGAGAACGCAGAAGACTTCTTTCACCCCAAGTGACTTCACCTGCCGGATTCGCTTCGCCATCCGTCCCACCGCCTCCCTTCGAGCACTCAACCGGTGATTTCTGTCACGTCGTTCGACCGTATGCTCCCACGTTCCCCCCCAAGAGAAACCGGTTGTCAAAGAACAAGCCCAAGCCCGTTCATTGGGACGGACACTGTATTTCGTAAAATACAGAGTCGACTGCGAAAGCCCTCGCGGTTTCGCCATGTGGCAACTCGCTCTCGTAAAATCAACCGTGCACCTCCATACCCGCGGCGCTCGCCCGGTCGTACAGTCTGAAGCCACGGGGGGGGGTACTCTAAAGCCGCGACTGAGGCGAAGCGGTGTTATCCTATAGCACAGGAGTGCCCGCCAGATGGCTCTCTTCCCTCAGCCACGCTCAGCATCCCCGTCCATCTGAGGTATCTCGAGACAATGACAGTACTAATCCCCCGCCATACAAACCACTTGAAGCACGCCGACTGCCAGAACACGAGCCGTCCCACTTTTCCCTCCAGTATATACACCGCCGAGGGTAGTCTCGCATGCCCGCAATCAACGATATCCGCGACACGCTGATGCCAGAGATAGAAATAGCGAGGTCGGCGGATCAGGAACCGGATGATCCTCCCGATAGTGTGGCTCAAACGCTCGTCCCCAGAGCGCTCGTGCACACGAATCGCGCATCCCCAAGCCATGCCCCGTCCGGGATCGATACCGCACGTTCAATCCCTGTTCATCGCATTCCCATCTTTTTTGTATTTCCAAGGTATCATCTACAACCAGTCCCGTCCATTCCGTCCACTAGTGTATGATGCCGCGTGTTTATTCCATGCAGAAAAGGGCGGGACTAGGCGGACTTGCCGCCGGCGCCGGTGGGGGCTCCTTCTGCGACGGGGGGAACGACGTATTTCTATGGAAAGGAGGGAGTCAGATACGAGTTATGTTTTGTGACATGCGGATGTGCTGAGGGTGGATAGTGTAGATGGCTTCAGGGCTAAGGTTGCGTATGGGTAGATAGCATCGCAACGCTTCTGACCGCCGATGAGACGAATGCAGACTTCTGGACCGTCTCGCCCGCGTACGCCTACACTTCCATGCCAGCCAATTGACCCCGCACTTGGCTCTCTGAGACCGCTGTCGTACCATCCCTATACCAGACACTCAAGGCACCCAACACGGCTGGTCCCACCATCAACCACTCTCGAGCTACGATGACTCACCTGTTCACCGCCGACACCGTTCTCCCAAGTCTGAACCCTCAATCCGATCTGCGCTCGCTTCTCAGCGGCGACTCGTTCTGACTCCTTCAATCCCTGTCGGACGGCCCGCGAGGCGATTTGGGTGTACTTGTTGTAGCTGTTCCAACAAACGAAAGAAACTCCGTCAGCGTTCTGCGAGGGTGGCAAGGGGGATCCTGGGGATGCGGGAGCTAGACTGACCTGAAGAAAGACCTCCAAGTGGACATGATGGGCAGATGATGTGTGGGTTGGTGATCGTCAACGATGAGTATGGACAGGTGAATCACGTTGAAGATGTCTCGAGCGGTCGACGGGCGCAACGCGGAATCGATTGCTTCTCACAATGGCGAAAACTCGAGCGAGGTCATTAGGTAAGCAGGATTCGAAGGGAGGCACTTGCTGATGACGATTCCATCATCGTCGTTGAATTCGCCAGTCGAGGTGAACATCTATCTGGCCAGAATCGTTCATTTGTGGCTAGACACACTCGCGCCGTCAATACTCCCAAGATGGCCAACATTGAGAACAAGACGGGCGATGTCGTGATGAAGGATGCTGCACAAGAGGAAGAGACAAAGACGCCTCACGTCGTGCCGTTCGCACTGGACAAGGGTATGTCTCGCCTTCTACGTACCGCATCGTCACTGATCAATATGCATTCACAGAAATCCAGGCTAACCTGGTGCTCGTGCATCGAGCTATTGAGTCCCTCGAGCCGCGGCTGACAGTGCGAGCCCTCCGAAATCTGACGACGCTGAGAAAGCATACGATTCACGCTGATGCGTTCAGGGACATTTTATCAACGCTTTACCAAAAGGGTACGCAAAAGGCCGTTCAACGCGGCAGTGCGCAGACTCATGGGTTCCCTCCACGACAGATTCATCCATTCACCAACAACTCGAAAAACTCATCAGCTCGCTCCCCGCGGCACCCGAGCCCGAAGCCGCAGACGAATCCATCGAAAAATCCACCTCGAACGCGACATCCATGGACGTCGATGCTGCTGCCCCTCCGGCAGCCACAGGTGAAAAGGCCGCGCCGGTCAAGGAGAAGCGACCGGCGTGGGCGGGACGAGCGGGCGGAGAGCCGTTGCCCGAGGCGGATGTGTATGTTCGGTTGTTGATTATCGTTGGGTTGATGGATAACAAGCATGTCGATCAGGTGGGTACTCTTATATGGGCCTGTTGAGCATGTCTGATCCTAGTTTGACATCAGGCGTACGAGTTCGCAAAGGAGACCGCTGCGTACATCCAGTCCTTGAACCGAAGAAGCATGGACCATATCGCCGCCAAGATATACTTTTACTTTGCACGATGTGCCGAACTGTTGAAGCGGGAAGAGGAAGTCCGACCGTATGTGAGCCCTCGTCCCACATGAACAGTCACTGACCGTGCTTCCTGAATAGGCTCCTGCTCGCCGCGCAGTCCACCGCCTTCCTGCGCCACGACGAAGACCTCCAAGCAACCCTTATCAATTGTCTTCTGCGCAACTACTTCAACTCCCACCTGTACGACCAAGCCGACAAACTCGTCAGCAAGATCACCTGGCCAGAGAGCGCCGGCAACCCGCAGAGCGCGCGATACCTGTTCTACCTCGGTCGCGTGCGAGCGATTCAGCTCAACTATTCGTCTTCGCATGAATGTTTGCTCAATGCCGTACGACGGGCGCCCGCGGCGCATGTCGCGCCTGGTTTTTACCAGACTGTGCACAAGTACTTTATCGTGGTTGAGCTTTTGATGGGCGATATTCCGGAGAGGTCATTGTTCCGGCAACCGGTTCTGAGGAAAGCTCTGGTACCCTACTTCCAGATTGTACAGGGCAAGTTCAAGTCTCTTATAGACCTGTCCAATCTAATGCTAACATTCGATATCTCGACAGCTGTTCGAGTTGGCGATCTAGAAGCCTTTCAGACCGCGCTCACCACCCACGCCTCCCGATTCCACGCGGACGGCACCTACTCCCTCATCCTCCGACTCCGGCACAACGTCATCAAAACCGCACTCCGTATGATCTCCCTCGCGTACTCCCGGATCTCACTCAAGGACATCTGCCTGAAGCTCCACCTCGATTCGGAAGAGGATACCGAGTACATTGTCGCCAAGGCGATTAGGGACGGCGTGATAGATGCCGAGGTTGATCATGAGAATGGGTGGATGAAGAGTACCGAGGTTGGGGATTTGTATGGTACGGATGAGCCGAGGAAGCGGTTCCAGGCGAGAATAGACTACTGCAATCAGCTCCACAACGAGAGCGTCAAGGTGAGTTGTCCGGGTAGTGTTCCTGGATTTATTATCTCACGTCTGTTGTGCTGCTCAGGCTATGCGATATCCTCTCAACGGTCCGAAGCCAGGTTCGTAAACCCAAAGATTGGCCAGGTGTCACGGATACTAATGTCGCTTTGTGCTCAGATCTGGAAGACTCCGAATTGGTGCGGGAACGTCAGCTGGATATCGAACAGGCTTTGCAGGAAATGGATGATGAGGACATGTTCTAGAGTCGGGCGAGCGAACAAGCGTTGTGGACATGGAGTTGTTGGGAGCATATGCATGATCGCATGAAATCACGTTCTGAGAAGGTGCATTACCGCCGTGGAAACATCACTTTGCGCCCACCTTCGAGCGGAGACGCATATATCCCCTGTCCTGGTCTTGGCTCCATTTTGTGCTTTTCCCTCTATCTAACATTGGCGACTCATTTCTGTACCATGCTGTCGTTGGTCCACGGGGTCACGACTGTTGCAGACATGTCAGCTAGAAGCCATGTAGGAAGCGCTCTGGAATCAACTTACTCTTATACAGATCGCCAATGATTCGCTTTTGCTTTTCTGCACCAGATTCGTTCTGCAAATAAGGCGAAGGTTAATCATGTGTTTGAGTCCTTTCGGACAACCTGGACATACAGCGGTAGGTGCGATGGCCCGAATGCAGCAGTATCGTCGGTTCATCATAATATCTCCGATGTGGGTTGTACCCCTTTCAAAGTCTTCGGCGCTGCCAGTAAAGTAGCCGCCTGCTTCTTGAACGATGACGATACCGGCCTGCGGACGTGATGCATATCAAAAGAGTTGCCGCCACAGCGCGCAGCTGTCACTCACGCATACGTCCCACGCATAGGGTCCAGCATCCCTGTCACCGAACCTCGTAAAACGTCAAATACCAACTGGGAGATATCACGCACCAGTATACATCGATACCTCCCGCGGCAACCGCTACCAATGCCGCAGTGGAAGCACCTGTTGACCGAATACCATGAACCATGGCTCCGCCCATCGCAGTGTCCCCAGCAAGCTTGGAGACAGAAGCGAGTTTGGGATCCATAGTGGCTTTACTCCTGTCACTGCCCCCTTTGGATGGATGATCGTCAGCACCGAGTCAGCAACCATCGAGGCTGGAAGACTGACATTCAAATGAGACTGTGCATTCCTGCAGGCTTTCCAGAGGTTGAGGTCGACCAGTCAACGGCAGGGGAGTCGTCTCGTTCAGGAAGGCACCTCCTCCAGCACGAGCGGAGTACTGTGTGGAGCGGGACGTCAATGTCCGTAGAGCCGAAGATTGGCACGCTACCAACCAGTTGGTTCATGAAAGGCATCATGATGACGCCGACTACGGGGACCCTTTTATGAGCAAGGCCGATAGAACAGCCGACCATTGGGCTAGAGATGGAAATCAGACACACGCAAGTGAGTAGACATATTATACGTACAATGAGTGAACAAAGCTATGAAGGCAGAGCAAAAGAGCGGTCAATGACTGTCTCCTTAAACTCTCGCTCGAGTTCAACAACGGCTTACTTTGTCGTTCCTGCAAGGATAAAGCTTCCGATGAGCATTACAGTGTCAAAGCTTATAGATCTCCTGCTCACCATCGATGGGATCCACAATCCACGTGAACTCTTCCGTCAACTCCATCTTCCCCTCCGCAGCGTACGTCTCCTCTCCGATGCTGAAGCCAGTATGTGAGTAGCTGAGCTTCCTCCGATAAGATGCGGAATACATACAACTTGTGCGTCGGATACTTCTCACTGATAGTCTTGCTAATAAACGCTTCAACAGCTTGATCCACCTCCGTTACGAGCTATCATAACAGGAAGATAAGCTGATGTTTGCGTATGGGGCTGAGTACACTTGCGTCAATTGCGTTGGCCTTGATGTCCAAAGAAGAATCATGGGAAAAGCGCTTCGCCTGTCCGTCCTTGATCATCTCTCCTGCCTTCAAGTGATTATTGCAATATCAGCTTGCGTCACGGCCGCTTTGGGATAACGTTACCCTTTTGGCAAGATCGATTGCAAACTCGAGATATTCCTGGTATTCAGCCATCGTGCGTGTCCTGAGCGATATGCCTGGATGGTTTGGACGGGTAATACGGACTCGACTGGGGTTGTAGTCGACACTTACAATCGTTCTCACAGCAGAACGACCGCGAATGGCTACAGCACCACAGTACGGAACGTACGGGACTGACTGACGCGAGAAGTGGAGGTTTAGCTGTCGGCGGCCGGGCTGTCATCTTGCTTCGAACCTGCAGCGGGAGAATTCTTCAGGAGTAAACAGCTTTCGTTTCAGCTTGAAACACAGCTTCACCGAAGGGTGCACCTCGTCTGTACAGCTGTCTGTGCGTTCATGATCGGTCAAGAGCGGGCCATCGTCGACAGATGAATGTACGAAAGTGTACGTCTCGTGGACAGCCCGTCAACCGCGCGTGCCCTATCCCATTCTCTAGGGTAATGTGACCTCTGATGTCTGGATACCGTTTCTGGGTTCGAGAATGGACATTGTGTGTACAAGTACACGGTCGCTACGAAGGTACAAAGGCTGGGTGTCAGCACCACGGGCGGGGACAACCCATTCCAATTCCCACGGACTATACCTACGGGAACTTAGTTAGCTCTTGGGATGCGTACTGGTTGCACTAGGCAGTCTAGCTCTCGAGCTAGAGGACAGGGAGGTCTACTGTCATACCCTTCGGATCGACAGATGTGGAGGGCCGAGTTATAATTCTTTGCCCATGGAATCGCTATCGAAGAGGTAAGTCTTAACGGTCCATGCAGGAGGTCCGACGCCGGCCGCCGAGTCGGATCTTTGTGCATGACTGGAGTCGCCCAGAACCTCTGAATAGCTGGTCGCCCGTGCCATCGAGATAGACTGTAGAGTAGAGCTGACTTTGAAGGTGGTTGACGGTAATTGACAAGGTTGTTGACGTCTCCCCATATTGAATCCTTTGTTACCAATCGCGTGCTTTCCAACAGCTTTTTCAAAGTAAGGGACAAGAGCTGGGACAAGCTAGAAGAGAAGAATATGCTATCGCTTACCGAAACTTTCCGGTCGGGGGCTTTTGTGATATTGCGTTCGGCCAGTTTCGAGCTATATGGTCATAAACGCTTCAAAAGAGGCGGGACACGCAGGGTACACAACTTTTCCCATTGCTACTTTAGAGTGTCAAATTTGGATAAACCGAAGCAAAGCATCGCGAAAAGACAGAAACGAGCCGGCGCCCGTCGCCGCGAATAGCCGACGCCTGGAAATGCCAGAAACGAGGTGATTTGCATCGAAGATTGAGCTCTCCGATCCCGATCAACACGCTAGTCACCACTTCGATCGCTCCTCCACAATTGCAGGACAGGAAAAGACCGATGCCGAAGGGTGAATGGGCGCCGTCTGGCTAATCATGCGCTGAAAGAAAAGTACATTCTTCTGCCGCTGTTTGTCGTCCAAGCCGACGGAGCTTTCTGTAAACCAAGTAGCGCAAGTCGTAACCCATGCAGTGGCATGTGGTCTCGTCGACACTGCAGACGGCCACAGTCGACGTCTAGGCTGCAAAGGCCGGTTCCGTCAATCACTTCTCGCCGTGGTAATCCTCCGTCAGCGCTGTCGCTATCGATACACCGTTGTTGGTCACGTCGCTGTGGCCCACGATCAATCCCAGTCCCTGCAAACCTTCGCCTCGCCCAGGATTCTCGGTCGGAGATCTCATGCATGGACGCGACTGCGAGAACGATAGCGCAGTGAGTGAAAATCTTTCTACACAACGTTCCTGGCGTCTAACGTTTTTGACGCTGAGACGCCACCCGTTCCGCCAATACAGAGTCACGCCGCCTCGCCATACTCGCAGGAGCTCGCGCCCAACTCACGCAATGGAACGGAGCTGGTCAAAAGAATACCGAACATTGACGACGAGAATCCGCCAAGCGCGAAGGGCGATACACCTCTCTCCGCAACAATCAACGACTACAAATCCCGTCTTTTCAACATGAGTACGGCGGGAGCGGAGATTCTGACGCCAAATGACGTCGAGGTCTTCGCAGCGGAAGAATCGGAGGATGTGGGCACTGTGGATCAACGTCTAGACGAGGAGCAAGATCAAGTGCCGCACAGAGGGACCATCAAAGTTGAACAGGGAGATGACGATGCGGCGCGTTCGGAAGGGTCAGGCGGCTGGCAGTCGACACTCACAACGTTACGGGAACGGCCAAAATTGTCGCAACATCCGTCCCATCTCTCCGTTGTTTCCACAGAGACGACTGAAGGCAACTCCAGCGAGGGAAATACGTTCAGCGTCGACTCGGACGAGATGGCGTTCAATCTCAAGGCTGGCAGTTCGGCATCCGGGTCATCCGCAAACAACCCAATCACTCCAGAGGAAGTCGGAGACACTCAGGTGTCGGCGGATGCTCGCACCGATCTCGTCGACGCTTTACGGCGTCCGGCGCCGTCTATCCGGTCCTACTCTACTTCAGCGATACCAACCGCCCTCCCGGCGGTATCCAGCCCTTTGGCCGCCGCGAGATCGTGCAATAAGGCTCAAGACATGATTGTCCCTAAAGAGCGCGTCAGCATTTCGAGAACTTCCACCGATTCGACGGAAGGCCCGGATTCGGCTTTGCGGGCGTCGGGAACCGGTACGAGCCGCATCAGCCCAGTCAGCGAAGGCTCGGGAACCGTCTTTGGAGGAAACAAAGGAGACGACACCCGGCTGGAGAGCGGAGATTCCACCACTTTGGGCCCAATGACAGAATCGTCCGCCGCAACCGGCCAGACGGACGACGTACAAGAGTTGCGACCAGAGGATCGTCTGGATGATTGGAGCGAGAATCAAGACAAGGCGCAACATTTCGGCGTTTATGAGCACCGCAAGAAGATGAAGGAGTCTTTCAAGTTTCGTCCACCGGGCGGCAAAGCATACAATGTTCAGGATCCCTCGTATGCTACCTACTTCGGATCAAAAACAATCGACATACCCACATCCAAGGGAAAGGAGCGCGAGTGGCTACCTGCCGACCACTTTGACGCAATCGAAGAGGAATACAGAGAAGCGACCCGAAACTTGGCTAACAGGAGCCAAGATCGAGGGAATTCTGCTCATTCGCCAAATTCTGTGCAATCGGCGGAGCAAGATCGTGCAAGATTCGAAGCGGCGATCCGGGCTCGACATCAGAATCAGGCAGTCCGTTTCGAGCCGCAGCGGAGCAAGGACGAAGAAGTGGCAGAGAATATTGAATTGGGGGATGGACTACGAGGGAGAAGACAATCGTCTCTTGGCGCCGACGTGCCGCCATCTGCACGACGTCGTTCTCCGCAGGTTCCCGCTCCGTCTGCCGGGCTGAGTAGGCGCCCGTCAAATAAAAGAGTCCATACCAACAAGATGAGTTGGGACTTGGCGTTGTTGAGCCCCGCCCCTCACGACGAAGTGGTCGAGGAGAATGAAAAGGACAGAGAAGTGAAGGCTAAGGCTTCTGGCAGGACGCCTGTCGAAGCACCTGGTTCAAATGGTACGTACCCGTATGTTTGAAGCGGACCGCGAAACCGCGACATCCGCGAGAATTGCATCCGCCGGCATTTTCCGGCAATGCAGTTGCGATCGGACTGTGTCGCAAAACACTTTGGGCTGATACCTTGTCCTTCGTAGCCGACTTCAATATCATCGAGCAAGCGTTCCAAGCGGCCATAGCTGCCAGCAATCCAGGCCTGCCAGGTGTCGTTCACCTGGACCTTACCGCCGACCCGAATTCGCATCCTCCTGCCGATCGTCCACCTCAATCGCCTTCAACAGAAACCGTATCATCTCGGTCGTCCGGAGTATCGCGGCATCGGTTCAGGTCATATAATGGTCCTGCTCTTCCGGAGATCGAGACACCCAGTTCCCACGCGGATCTGTTCTACCTCGCCTTCGGCAATGGCGGCTCCAGCAGTAGACAGTCTTTGACCGGCAAAACAGTGAAAAAGAAGCGCGAAAGGGCAGAGGAAGACAAGGCGGAGCGGGAACAGAGAGCGCTCGAGAAGGCGGAAAAAGAGGAGCGTCGAAAACAACCTCACGACGACAATTTTGAACGCTCTGTCAACGACGATTCCACGACGGAAAGCCAGACAGAGAGTGTCACGGAGAGCGCACACATGTCATCCACCATGGAGCAGAGCGACATGCAGGAATCGAAAGAAAAGGCAGCCGAGCTTGCAGAGGAGAGAAGACGGAAACGACGGGAAGCGAAGAAGAAGGACCGTAAAGACGGTAATAGTTCCTCTCCAGAACCGATCGTTCCGGCAGCGGTGATCTTGCCAATCACGGGTATGACGATCCTCACCAAGGATGGCCGGCCCCTGACCAACATTCCCAAGGATTCTACCGCAATCGCATTGCAACGGGCGGAACCTGATGGGTCTTCGTTTCAGCAGTCGCACGTCAAGCGACCTTCCCTGTCATCAGGCTCACGATCCACCACGAAGACGCCCAAGGTCAGAAATGTTGGCGGTGTGCTGAAACCACAGGGATCATTCACTACTGCACGACGTCCAAACATGACGATTGATGCCGACGCTATCCGTGCCAAAGCCCTAGCGTCAGATGATCGATTCGACACGATCAATATCGATCAGTTGCAGGCGGCTGCGGATGCCGGCGATCAGATTGCAGAGGCCCACCTACGTCAAAGAAATAGATGGCAGCAGCTACGACAGGACCAGGGCGCCCTAGTGAACCCCTCGGATCGCGAACCGAATGCCCCTCCAGTGCGCCGTCGGAACACTGTTGCAACCGCTTCTTCCCGGCGGAGGTCCTCCGTCGAGCAATTGCCGGAGATCACGCGGAAAACGGGTTCGCCGTTAATGCAAAGTATACCCGAAGATGCTTCAACCCATGCAAGGCAAGTTACTGCGCGCATCCTTTCTTCAGTATTCGCTAATCCTCTAATTACAGATCGACACAGGCTGAAAGAAAAGTTTCCAAGGATATTCAGACCCAGGTGGAGCAAATGGAGTCACGTCGGTCTTCTGGCTCCACCACTTCCAGCGGCCGCTTGTCTACCACGAGTTTGGGTTCTGCGGTGGAAGCCTTGATGGATACATCGGGTGACCGCGACAATCCGTTTGATCTTCCAATCAAGCTCTCGTCGCTCTCTTCACGGTCTGGTTCCACCGATCTCACAAGAGTTGAGAGCGAGGGATACAGCACAGGTCAACCAACGGCCCCCAATGATACCCAGGGCCGGCGACCATCTGCGTTCATATCGAATCCAATGTTTTCATCGAAGCAAGACTTTTTCAACGTGCCCGCCTTTCCGCCAGTTACATCGCCTTCGCCCGTATCTCCGACGATTGCGACGAGCGGTACACCATCTAGAAAGGGCTCTGCCGTCGCCATGCCCTCGCCGGTACGGGAACCCGAGTTGTTCATGGATGTGGCACGCATGACTTCGAGACAAGTTGAAAAGGATCGCGCACTTCACAGAGCCCAAGATGCAAGAAATAAAGGTCTCGCCACAGAATCATCAGCCACCCGCGCCGCCCGAAAGTCGAGGGACCGTCGACTACGCGTCGACGAGGCCAATAGCGTTTTAGCCGAGGCAGACGCCAAGGCTAAAGCCGGCCATGTTGATCCCGACATCGTCTCTGCCATGTCCAGCTTTGGCATTTCGTATGGAAATACTAGACGTCCATCTGTGGACAATACCGTCGATCCGCTACAAGGAAACGATGCTCAGGAGCAGCGGCGTGCGGAACGGCAGCGAAAGAAGCGGATGTTACGGCAGCTCGAGCACGAGCGGGTGATTCGGGAGACGCCGATGGAGGAGTACTCGTGAGTCGCGATCGAAATCGCGTTGACGTTGCTAAACGTGTTTGGTCGCAGGAATCCCATGGACACCTACTTGGGTAAAGCCAGTATGAGTGAAAACAGAGAAACCATGCCGCAACTCAGCGAATCAAATGACGAACAGGAAGAAGAAAGAACATCAAAGACAATAACAGCGATCGACACAGGTCATATACCACCGCCAAGCGGCAAGCCGAGTGGTGAGGGATAATCGTCAATAATGTGAACCTCGGTGGGATACTGGGGTTTCGGGTTGTAGCAATGGGGGCATATCCACGAGCTTTGAGGCCGTACAAGTACGGTTTCCTGCAACCTGTAATGTATAGGGGTCATGTAGCGCAGTAGAAAATTAACAAGCGTACAAGAGTCTGGCGACCTGTGTGGCGCGACCGTGCAGGCAAATTCGTTGCGCCGACACGGGCTGACGACTTTAAAAAACTCTGTGGAGAGTATCGCGACGGGCGGACTCTCCTAAAGCATACAGGGTAAGTCGATTCAACACGCTTGCACTTGTAACGATCTTTCTCGCGTGCAGAGCTTGCAAGCAATGGCCACGCATAAAGTCTCAGACCGAAGCAGATTGTATGCGCAGCAGATAGACGAGCGATACGAGTGAACCCGTGGAATTAACGTTTGAGGGCGACCGCGACATGACGTCCGACAATGCATCTATACACCCTCGCGATAATGTTACACAACATCTGTGGACCCGCCTGCAACCTAGAACAGTCCTTCCCACTCATCCATCGTCTTGACGTGGTGCGCCTCCTGCTTCTCCCGTACCAACAGATCCACGCTCGGCAACTCGACGCGCGGCTGTGCGGGTGCCTGGAAAAGCGATGCGTACGGTTCGAGCAGGTCGTCGAATTCGTGCGCGGGAGTCTCGAACGCCGTGATAGGGGATGTAGCTGTGCAGAGTTGAAGAAACGAGGTCTCAGCGCACCGAAACGGGAGAGATTCCGCGAGCTTACCGGATGAAAGGGGAAGGACGGGCTTGGTTGCGCTCGAGAGGCCTGCGAGGATGGCGCGACGCCACGCGATACCGTCCATCGACTTTTCCGCGGGCTTCGTGTCCGCCTTCTTCACCTTACCAACAAAGAGAAATCAGCTCCTTCAAAGAACGCATTGAGAGACGCCGGCGGGCGACCCACCTCGTCCTTCTTCACCTCGACAGCGGCCACCTCCAACTTTGCCGCGCTCCCACGCGCATCCTTGATCTTGCCGAGGGCGAAGAGGACGTCGCCCTTGGTGAGCATGCCCTTTCGGCCGGTACCCTTGAGTTTCATGATTTCCGCGGGCGAGAGGGACGAGTCGGCGAGCCTGTGAGGGGTTTAGATCGCGTTGACTGGGCAACGGGAATGGACAGGAACCTACAGACGAGACACCGAGGGGAATAGTGGGTGTGTGTGGGTTACTTTGTGATGGTGCTTTTCCTCGGATTTCGGTTCGGCCGGCTTGGATTCCGTCGTCTTGGGTTCCGCTTTCGGTTCCGCCTTGACGGGCTCTTCTTTCTTTTCCGGCGCAGCCCCACCCTCCGACTCCTCCTTCGGAACCTCAATCTTACTCAAATCATCCCCCTCCTCCGCCAACACGGCAATCACCCGCCCGACCTGAACCCCCTTCTCGCCATTGCCGACCAAGATCTTGCCCATAACACCATCATCCTGCGCCTCGACGTCGATCGTCGCTTTATCCGTCTCAATCTCAAGCAAGACGTCACCGGCGCTGAATGCTTCGCCGGGGGCAAGTTTCCAGGATGCGATCCCGCCTTCGGTCATGGTGGGCGACATGGCGGGCATGCGGAAGAGGGTTGATGCGTGTCGGGCTGTCGAGGGGGTTGCGTCAGAGGTGGGAAAGAGGGGCGGCGGGTGTGGAGCTCACCATAGACCCGGGGCAGGGCCGCGACCTGGACGTGTCGGAGAAGCGTCAACCTGTGCATGATGTCGTTGGGATGATTCTACTCGAGACCGTCAGTGACCGTGACCGTGTCTGTTGTGAATTGATAGCAAACCCCAAGCTGGCATGGCACTATTTCCAAATTTGATTCCGCATTCCGTCTCCGAGATGATTATCCCGCGGTACACTTGCCGACGCTATTCGACGTTCAGTTCATCAGTCATCAGTCATCATGCCTCAACACCAGATACTCATCCATGGCCCGGCAGCAGACGCCCTCGTCGCATCCCTCAAACCCGTCGCAGCGCCATTCTGCGTCGTCCAGTCGATCGATGGACCCGCATTAGGGAACGACCCGTGGGAAGAGCAATGCGCCGTCGTCTTGCTTACCGAGGAACTGTCCGGGAGGCCGAGGAGGAAGGTCGAAGCGTATCTGCAGACCGGGGGCAGGGTATTGCACGTCATTGATAGGGAGGGAAGGTTCAATGGGTTTGGCGGAGAGGTAGAAGTGGGTTCGGAAGATGGGTGAGTAGCGCGTCAGCTGTTTTGAGCGGTGCTCATATCGGTGTAGAACGCTCGTTTTCCGGCTTGACGGAACAGCGTACACGCCTCTTGCCTTCGGGTTCGATAAGCGTTCCGCTCAAGCGGACGTTGCCAATGGAAAATATATTCTCACCGCGCTTCCCCTCGCGGAATTCGGCAACCAGGCCGGAACGATCCTGAACGCATGCGGTATCAAACTCCCGAACAGCAAAGAAGACACCACTGTTGCATCGACCCCTAGCAACATCACACGTAGCGCGTGGTCTTCCGTGCCACCAGAGTTACTAAAACCGACACGCCCATTACCGCAAATCATGCTCGTCAACCCGTCTCTCCCCTCTGCAAGCCTCACTCTCGGCTGGAAGACATGGAACGGCATCCCGTCATCCCGCACGGACGACGGCCAGGCTCTGATTGAGGATGAGAATGACAAGTTCTTGATTTATCCGCCTAGTGGTGTCAAGGTGGAGGATGTCCTGCGCGTTGCCCGGGAAGAAAACGAGGAAAGGAGGGAGAAGCAGATCATCTGTCCGTCATCTTTGGACGAGGTCAAGGGTGATATGCCATTGTTCGATGCCGAACTATATTTCGAGGCTCTCACGCGACTCGGAAGGGCGAACGGGCAGAGAAAGACGGGAGCGGGTGAGTGGAACGTGGGCGATGTGATACTCTATGGCGAAGCGGTCACCAGTACGCAGACCATGCTCGACAGGTACGTTCCTCCTTCTTTTACACGACACTACTGACCGACGACACGGTCACAGGAACCCGAAAATCTTACGCGCCCTGCCGACCCCCTTCCTGTCCCTCGCCACCTTCCAACTCTCCGGCCGCGGCCGCGGCACGAACCAATGGCTCTCCCCGCCGGGCTGCCTCCAATTCTCCCTCCTGCTCACCCTCCCGCCCGGATTCCCGCCGGAGAAACTCGTGTTCGTGCAGTACCTCGCCGCGCTCGCGATCTGTGATGGCCTCGACGAAGACGGCAAACTCGGGGTGAGGGTCAAGTGGCCGAATGATATCTACGCGTTCGCCGAGGGTGTCGGGGCAGACACGAGGGAGGGGCAGAAGGGGAAAGCCAAGCTTGGCGGGATCCTCGTCAATTCCAGCTTTGCGGACGGCCAGTGGCGCGTCGTCGTCGGGTGCGGGGTGAACATCCTGAATGACCTCCCGACGACTTCCCTCGCGCAGCTGTACGACCTTCGTGCGCGCCGGACGGGTGTGCAGATGAAGCGCCCGACGATGGAGTGGTCACTGGCGCGGATCTTGGTCTCGTTTGAAGGGTTCTGGAATACGTTTATACGCGATCGTGGGTTCGAAGGGTTGTTGGATGAGTACCTTGGGCGATGGTTACATACGTACGTCCTAGGTTTCGTCATCGTGATTGCTTGCTGATGGGCTCCCATTAGCGACCAGCAAGTCACCCTGACAACCACGACGCCCCATCAACCACTCATCATCAAGACCATCACGCTCGACCACGGCCTGCTCCGGTGTGTGCCCGACCGTCGAGGGGAACCTCGGAGCATGTACGACGGTTCCGAAGACCGCTCGTCGTACGCGTCATTGGGCCGGGGGATGCAGGCACTTGGGTTGGCAAAGTCGGGCCAGGAGTATGTGGATCTGCAGCCGGACGGGAATAGCTTTGATCTGATGAGCGGGCTAATCAAGCGGAAAGTATAATTATATCAAGTTGTATCGCAAATCATACAAGTCTCGTGGCACAGCGTTACGTAGCTGGTCCTGCGTCTTCCGTTGCATCCGACGCGACCGACGCAGGCTTCTCTACGCCCGACCTCTTAGACGATACGTTGTTGAGCAACGACATGATCGCCATTCCGCCACTCCTCCGCTCAGCTGTACCCTCGGGGGGCACCGTCTGCGTCTCCCTCATCACACGATCATTCGTCCTTGCCGCTGAGTCACCGTCTGTACCTTGCTGGTCCTGCCATGTCACGATTGGCGTCGAATGAGACCGTTCGGGAGGATTGCCGATCAGCCGAGCTCCGCCTTCGGGTATAAAGACTCCCGGTTGGGGCCCTTTGGTAGGCAGATCGGCCGTGGGTGGACCCATGGATGGACCTCGAGAAGACTGCGGACCCGGTCAGCACGAGCTCATCAGCATTTCGTCCGACACTTACGGAACTCCGGTTCGACGTTGACTGCGCTCGGGCTTCCTTTAGATCCAACCGTGTCGGCTTCTTGACTTGCGTCTTCCTCTTCTTGGATACGCCCTCTGGCGTGACAGAGTCTCCAGCAGCCGGATCCACCAGCCTCTTCTTGCCCGACTTGCGCCTGGCCTGGTCCCCCGACTTTTCAACATCGTCTGCCTTGCGCTTGCCCGATTTCTTGTCCCCTTGAGACCGGATATTATCGGCGACCTGCTTCGCCTGTGCTCGATCTCCCGTGGCGAGGACGCCAGCTAGTTCGACCTTTTCAAGCGTGACAGGAGCTACCATGCGAGCGGCTTGCCCGCCTGCAGCTTGACGTTGGCCGTTTCCCTTGGCGCCCTCTTTGAACGGTCGTTTCTTCTTCGTCAGGTAATAATGTTTGACACACTGAGCAGTAGTCTTGTTCGATAAACCTTTGGCGATCTCGCCAAACTGCTTGGGATAGATGGCGTATAGTTTTCTGAATTTCCGTTCCTCCTCCTCGGTCCATTCCCCCGGCTGTTCGCCTACACCGTGGTTATAATAGACGAGCGGATCACGAACCAAGGCATTTTCATCGTCGTAGGCCAATCCCCAGATATCCGGATCGAGTTCCATATCGGGTATCATCGCCTCCGTCTTGAGCGCCCTCTGCGTCGGATCCGCCTCCATCATTTCCTCAATAGCCTTGAGCGCCTTTGCCAACGCCTCCTCGTCGCCGTCTCGAAAACCCATCAGCTCATGATCCTGCTCGACGAACCCTCGACGTGTCTTTCGTCCGCCAGGCTTGGGTTCTTGCACGCTTGCTGGATTTGTGACGGTTTCTAGCTGACGCGCCAGTTCCTCGTTTTCCGAAATTATTCGCGTCTTATGAGCTTCCCACTCCTTGTCGAGCTTGCTATACTGTCGTTTCAGGTGATGTACCTTGTCCGTCAAGTGTTGTCGGTTCGACTTGGAAAGAGACATGATGTTGCGCCGGCCGAGCATCGCTTGTTTCTCGAGCATGCGCTGCGTCATGATGGGATCGGCGAACTTTACTTTAGGTGGCTGAAATGTGGCAGGTGTGGCGGGAGGCGATGCCATCACAGGAGCTTGGGGTGAGACCGGCACGGAATCCTTATCACCTACGACCTGCTGTTGTTCTGGTGCCTCGGTCGCATCGCTAAGGGTGGTCGTCGCCAGAGTTGTTGCTTGCGCTTCGACATTCTGGGCTGAAATGTCCGTGGCGTCTTTCGACGAGGGGACAGTTCCGCTCCGCCGGGTCGCCGATTGCACGCCATCGGCATTGACAATTACCCCGTCTCCGTTCTCCGGTACAGAGCTTTCGGCAACGGGCGCCCCGATAGCAGCCGAATCGCTCTCTATCACCTTGTCTTTGGCTGAATCGGGATCCGCAATCGATGATGCCAGTACTTCCAATTCCACCTGATGTGCGACGACTGATCCTTGGGAAGCTGACGACATCTGACGATCCTCCTGCTGTGATTCCGGCACTCGTCTATCGTCAGAGCGATCTGACAACTGGACCTGCTCCAGCGAAAAATTCGACGGCAGTGACGTTAAATCCGAGCTTGTGCTTTCCGAGAGAAGCAATCTCTCGAGCGTAGCTGGCGGAGCGGTCCTTGAAGAGCCAGTTTCGAATCGTGCTTCAGAGGTGTTTGAGCTTGTCGGCGGGCGTTCTTGAGCATGGCCGGATGACGGATCCTGTGGTGCATCCATCGAGACGTCTGACATATTCTGCGGGGCCATTGATGAGGCTTTCGCGGGTCCGGTCAACGTTACTACTGGATCTGAAGCGAAATCGCCGGGAGTGCCTTGAGAGAGCGAACCAGACATCGCCTCGGGGGAAGCCGGCTGATCCATTCCAGCCGTCGGCTGTACAGCTTCATTGTTGCCTTTCATCCCTGATTCTGTCGGCACGTCTCCCTTGACGGTATTGGACGAAACCTCCTCAGCAGATTGGGCTGTGAACGTATCCGCCGGTACCGATGTAGCCTTTTCCGTCGTCGCAAGATCAGGATTCGAGTCTCTCACGGGAGATTGCGGAACGAGTTCATTCGGCGCCACCGCCGGAATATGTACCGGTTGCTGTGGAGCCGGCGCAGCTTTCTCCTGCGCTGCGTCATCCTGATGTGACAGGGGCCTCGTCGTTGAGGTATTTGAGATCTCGATTTCCGGTTGCGGAGAGGATAATACTTCTGCCACAGCGTCGATACCCTCTTCCTTTTGCTCTGGAGAGGTTGCGGAACCAACGTCCTCTTCGCCGGCGAGTTCCACGAGCTTCGTCTGCACGTCATCCCGCTCTGTCGCTGGAATGCCTGGAGACGTACGGTCCGCTGCCGGCGATGTTTCCGTTTCGTCGGAGATCATCTGGTCTTGCAGCTGATCGGGTTTCTCAACGACTTCGGATGTGTATTCTGATTTGGGTGCCTCAAGACTCGCATCCGCAGCTCGTACATCCTCTGAAGCCGCTGTCGTATCCTTCAAGCTCGTGCGTGTCGTATCGTCGGTAACATTTGCAGCAGGCGTTTCCGCAACGGTGACCGGCATCAGCACTTCTGGCATTGATGCTCCCGTTGGACGTGATTCCGAGTTACTTGCATTCACCTTCCGTTCGTCTGGTACCGCTCCGGCCTTGTCCGACTCAACTACCATTTCGCCAGAAGAAGCAGCATCACTCTGCGGTATTGGCGGCTCATCCACCCCCATAACCTCTTGCTGCACCCGCAGCCCTGCCCTGCTCAATTCAGGCGAGATCTCCCCCAATTCCTTCTCGTACGTCCCTTCCACAATGACCTCTTGTACCGGCGTAATATCAGGTTCGGGCGTGGAGAGGGACGAACGGGGTTCCATCCGCTCCAGAAGGGACCTGTAATTCGCCTGCGGCGCACGGGATGGATCCGCGTCCTGGCGTTCAGATGGGTGTTCGTTGGACTGTGGGAACGCTGTGTTGCGCGTTGACGGCGGTGGAACAGTGTTGGTTCTCGGAGACGATGAGCGCGGAAGTTGGCGGGACGGGGGAGACGTCGTCTCTCTCGCACGGGGGCTCGTTGCCGCCGACGAGCGAGGGTCCGGACGTACCGTGTGGTGTGGCGGCGACGGCCTTGAATGCCGCTGTGCCTCGAACGAAGGTCTTCTAGCGGGACGATTTCCGAACCTGTCGACGGATGGCGGGGATGCATATCCCGGTCGCGGCCTATCACACTATTCAGCCCACCGCCACCGGTGAATGTACCAACGAGCACTCACTCATCGCTCCGCGCATATCGATCATCCACGTTATAACTCCTCACCCTCCCACGTTCCGCCAATCCCCCCGGCTGTTCCGCATACCGTTCCGATTCCCTCCTCGACGTGTCCGCCTGCCATCGCCGACTAACGTTCGACGGCCCACCAACGTCCGAGTCCCTCGAGTACCCAGCACTAGAAGAACGATAAAATCCCGTCTCCTCCAACGGGTACCTCTCGCGTTCTCGGTCCCATTCCCTCGGTCTTTCCCGGGGATCATAGCGTCTCGCCTTTTCCGGCGAGCGGCCTGGGTAGCGGTCGCGGTAGTATGGTGTTGGCGGGGCCGATCCCGGGTGACGGGGTGGGCGTGCTGGTCTGTATCTGTCGTCCATTTGTGGTCGAGGGGACAAGAAGGGGGGAGGATCAAGTGTATTACTGTTTTGGATACATTGATAAAGGGATTCGATCGCGGACGTGTGATCGAGGCGAACGAGCTGACTTGAATCGTAGAAACTACATCTATCTATTGCCTTCGCTCCCTCCATACTCCCCTTCCTCCTGTAACCCAGCATCAACAATGTCGGAACGTAAAGTCCTCAACAAGTACTTCCCCCCGGGTACGCTGTTGCCCTTTCCCTATCCTGCACGAATGCTAATCCCCGCGCAGACTTTGATCCGTCCAAGATCCCGCGCCGAAAGTTGGGCAAGGACCCGCAGATGACGGTCCGTCTGATGGCGCCCTTTACAATGTCTTGTAATACGTGCGGCGAGTTTATCTGTGAGTCCGACGTCTTGTGCAAGGGGATTGAGCTGACTGAGCGAGCAGACAAGGGAAAGAAGTTCAATGCGAAGAAGGAAACGGCCAAGGGTGAAGAATACTATGGAATCAAGATTTTCCGGTTCTACATCGTACGTTCCCTCCTCGTTATTCTCCCCTCATCTCTAACGATCCTCTCGTCAGAAATGCACTCGCTGCTCTGCCGAAATCACGTTCAAGACGGACCCGAAAAACGCCGACTACATCTGCGAACACGGCGCGAAACGAAATTTCGAGCCGACGACGGCGGAAGCCTCTTACGTTCCTAACGCCGCCGAAGATGATTCCGACGCCGGCGAATCCGATGTGGAAGACCCGATGAAGGCGCTGGAAGAGTCCCAAGCGGCTGCGAAGCGTCAGATGGAGGATGAAGATCAGTTGGCGGATCTGAGGCAGCGGAATGCGCGGTTGGAGCGGGGCGATGTGGACCTGGCCGAGGTTTTACGGATGAAGCACGAGGCGCGGGATAAGGCAGAGGAGGAGAGGCGGAGGAGGGAAGCCGAGGAGGATGAGGAGGTCGTGAAGCAGTTCTTCTACAAGGTCAAGAAGCCAGAGCTGGAGAGTATCAAGGAGGATTCAGGCAAGCCGAGGGAGAAGACGGGCCTCGATCTGGGCGATGGGTACGGATCGAGTGACGAAGAAAGCAAGGATGACACACCAGCTACAGTGACGGTCAAACGAACCCTCACGGGGACATCCGCACCGGAACCAACAGTGCAAGATCTCCTCGCAGCCAAGGGCATCGCGCTGCCCACATCATCCAAGCCTACACCCGCGCCCACAGCCAAGCCGAGCACGTTGGGAATCAAGAGAAAGGACGGCGCGAGCGGACTCGGCGTGAAATTGGTCAAGAAGAAGAAGCTTGTATAGACGCGCGTTGTATCATTCGTTGTATTGGCATGTATAATGGCATTCAGCTACATTTTTGGATTTAGAAGCCGACGCTTCCCCACGCCTTGAGGCGCAGTCGTTCGTGAACCTTGAGACAGTCGGACTGCGCGTGGCTCGTTAGCATGATTCCACATAGTCATGCTGCGTACTTACGGTGACTCCCATAGCAGTCACATCCGCGCCGGCGCCTGCGCCCTGGATGATCAACGGTCGAGGCGAGTATCTGTCGCACTAGAGTCAGCCTCGTTACGGTCCAAGCTCGAAAGACTTACCGCTTCGTATGGAACGAGATGATGTTGTCCGAGCCCTTGAGCGCCGTCGCAAAGGGATGATCAAACGGATACCTGCGCGCACATCAGCGAACGCTCTCTCCTTGAAGCGCGAGACCCACTTTTCCAACTTGGCCTCGACCTTTCCGCTCTGGGCATCAATCACGCCGACATACCGCACCACCTTGCCCTCCTTGAACGCCTCTTCCCTCAAGCGATCCATCTCGGCATCTCCCTCGGCAAGACGCTCGACGTATTCTTCCTTGCTCTTGCATCCTTGCAAGACCTCGGGCACGAGTGAAGAAGTCGGAACGGACGCATAGCCCTCGGGGAGGAGGGAGAAGGGCAGTGAGGCGGTTTGGGTGGAGCACAGGCGCGTGAGAATGGTGAGCTTTCGGGCGACGTCAGTGCCGGAAAGGTCGTCTCGGGGATCGGGTTCCTAGAAAAAGTTCAGTATGGGTACGAGCTTGTATCGTTGGGAGGCTCACCGTGTATCCCTTTTCCTTGGCAATCTTGACAACTTCGGAAAACTTGACGTCCCCTCCCTCAACCTTGCTAAACTCGTTGAAGATGTAACTCAAAGTTCCCGAAAAGACACCTTCAATCTTGATGATTTCGTCCCCCGTCTCCAGCAAGTCCTTCAAAGTCGACAAGATCGGCAATCCGGCTCCCACCGTCGATTCCCCATACACGAGCGAACCCTGCTTTGGCGAAGGGTACGCCGCGCCATTGATCGCCTGTGCGAGAGAAAGACTTCCCGAGAAGCCCTTCTTGTTCGGCGTGACGACGTGGATGTTCATCTGCAGAATGGTGGGATACAGCTGCGGGATGGTGTCCGTCGCCGTGGAATCGATAAAGATGGCCGGTCCGTCAGGATGGGTCGCGAGTGCTCCAATCATGGCGGGCAAGTCGACGGCCTGTCCTCGCGAGTCGAGTTGTTCCTTGAACGTTGATGGCGAAAAGTCGGGCGAGGTGGGTTGCGGGTTGTACAGGTACTTCTTCGAGTTTGCGATCATGACGAGGCGGAACTTGGACGCGAGCGGCGGCGACAAGAGTTGCTGCATGATGGCGACGCCGACGCCGCCGAGGCCGACAAGGGCGACGGGAGTCTTTTTGGGTTGAGGAGTAGGAGCCATTGTAGTTGGTGAATGATAGTCTATGGGGAACGGTCGTTGCAGGTATTCGAGTTGAAGATAGAGTCTAGCTCAACCCGATGAGCCGATATCCAACTCTGGGCAGTAGCAATAGCGGTAAAATCTCGAAATGCTTCCTAAATTTGAATGCTGTCGTCAGCAATTGGCTCCACTTTTGGCGTGATAACTTGGCTCACATGCGACATGCCCATGCGTTCCGGATCCAGCAACGCCGGTATGAATTGACAGCAAGTGCATTCTTCCTGTGTCACTATCCAATCGAAGTCCACCGGCATCATGGCCAAGAACAAGAAAAAGTCGGCCAACGCTTCGTCCGGCCCGTCCAGTGTCCGCAGTGCCGCAGAGGCCACAGAGGAATCTGCCGTGCAAGTGGAAGAACCGACAGAGGTCAAGGAGAATGGAGTCGAGACGAAAGACGAGGTTGTCGTGAATGGCGATGGGGTGGTTCCGGCGGTTGAACTGGAAAAGGTTGCCGAGCCTCACGTAGCTGTTGAGGATTGCAACAACGTCGAACGGGCTACCGAAACAGACGAGGCTGAACCCGCAGCCACGCAAACCGCAGAAACAACCAACGATCAAGCCGCACCAGAAGCGACAGATAATGCACCTGCTGAGACACCCGCCGGTTCGGATGAAGAAGAGGAGGAAGAAGAGGAGGAAGACGATGCGACTCGCATCGCCCGTCTCGAACACGACCTCGAAACTACACGCGCAGAAAAAGAACAGCTGGGCACGCAATACCGAAGCTTGTTGAGCAAGCTTACGACGATGCGTCAAAGTCTGGGCGATCGACTGCGTGAAGATGCCGAGGAACTGGATCGACGCGAGTCACAAATTCAACAGCTTTCTTCCGACTTGGCCGCCGCACAGGAAACCGTCACCTCGCTCCGAACCGAACTCGAATCTTCCGCGGAAGAATCCACCCAGCTTTCCGCACAAGTCACCCAACTCCGACTCGCGGCCTCTACTCAGTCCAACGATGCGCTCTCCCTGACGCGGGAGATGCGCGAGCTGAGGGGGGAAATGGAGATGCTCCGTGTCGAGCGGGAACAATGGGAAGCCGAAGCGGAGCGGGAGAGGGAGCGAAGGGAGGCGATGGAAGAGGATGCAAGGGCGGGTGAGAGGCAGAGGAGGGAGGACGAGGCGCGGCGGCGGCGTGCGGAGGAGGAGTGGGAGAGGGAAAAGGTTAGGGCGGATAATCTGCAAGAGGTGCTGGCGGACTTTCAGAATGGTACGTGTCCTGAACACTCTTGCCCTACCGAAAGACACTGACGATCGTGTGCAGCCAAGGAGACAGAGATCCAGCAAGCGACGGCGGAGCTGGAACATCAGTTGCAACAAGCGGTGCAGTCCCTGGCAGAATGGAAGACTCGGGCGGCGGATGCCGAGGTATGCAGGTCTCTATCTTTGCATGTTTCGGCCTCTGCTGACGCTCAATTCAGGTCAAGATGACCAACATCTCGAGCGACGTCTCGAAAACCAGTGTGCTAGAGAAGGAAATCAAGGAGAAGAATGCACAGATTGGTCGGTTGCGACATGAAGGTGCGTTCTGGCGACGCCTTCCGTAGCGCCGCTAACGCCTGTTCGTAGCGGTCTTGACGCAGGAGCATCTCACGGAAGCACTCCGACGGCTACGTCGGAATACATCAGACGTCAATGTCGATCGGTACGCCTCCCCTCAAGTCTCTCGTCTCACATACTAAACCTTCGTACGCAGTCGCCTCGTGACGAACGTCCTGCTCCAATTCATTGTCACCCCACGCGCCGACCCAAAAAGGTTCGAAATGCTTTCCCTGCTCGCGACCATTCTCTCATGGGAAGATGCGGAACGGGAGAAAGCGGGGCTTCAGCGTGTAGGTGGATCGACAACGCCCGGTGCAAGGAAAGGCTCGTCTGCGCGGAGAAAGGATAGCGAGGCGGGTCCCGGGCAGGGCAGAACGCAGGAAGAGCAGGACAAGTACAACGAGGTGCGCATGTTTGGGAATCGGTATGACAGCAGACTAATCGGGTTTCCATAGTCCTTCTCCGACCTGTTTGTCGAGTTCCTCTTGAAAGAAGCCGCACAGGGCCAAAAGAAGACCCCGCCCGCGACGACACCGATACCACAATCCCCACCGGTTGGAGGCCTTGGATCTCCCGGTATCAACCAAAACCCGCTCTTTGGTCGCCAACGCACATACTCGACCTCATCCATGACATCCAATGTCTCTGGTTCTTTCCCGGCCCAACGACCAGTCTTTACCTCAGGCATGTCAAACCACGGTGGACAAACGCCGTACGCAGGCGGTGGGATGAATCTCAACCTGAACCTCGGTTCCGGAACGCGTTCACCGCAGTATGTGAGCAGTCTTGGCCAGAAGATGGGATATGCGCAACGGTCGAGTCCGACGGCGGAGGCAGGACGCTACTCCGGGACGGGACAGAGTCCGCGCAGTGTCAGTGGTGTACTGTGGCAGAGTGGGCAGTAATGGACGTTGCCTCCGGATGCATACATTGCAGACAGAGAGATTGATCTAGTCATGGTTGTATTCCACACGTGTTTCGCTATCGATGCGGAATCAGAGCATAACAGCATATAGTCGCAGTAATAGACGTCTAGAGTGATCGACGCGTTCGAGAATGACGACATGATACATGGATCCCGCATTGATTGATGGCATTCATCGTCTGCCAGACAATAGAATCAGCTGAAAAGCACCCGGATACCCTGAAACGAAACGAACAATAGCGCAATAGCCTGGGCAACTTGAAACGCCGCCATCAAATCGCCATCAACTTTTCGCATTGTCCCATTAATCACTGATTTCGCGAGGGATATAAGCAATGGAGGGCATGGACACTTCGACGCCCTTGACGGTGCTGCCTACAGCTTCAACCTCGTATTTCGGTAGGTCCGAGCATCGCAAGAGTCAAAATACGTCCGCTGACAACGTTTTTGCAGCACCGTCATCCACCGGCCCAGTGCCTATGAACGACCCGACGGCGAACGACACTGCTACAGCGATGGATCCAGGATTGATGAACGATGAACCGGGACGAAAGACGATGTAAGTTGTCGCGATGAACGCTAGGGAGAGCTGGACTGATATCTTTTTCGCAGTGATCTGGTGTTTATTCAAGATGCTACTGGTTCGATGGGATCGTACATCGCTTCTGGTATGTCCACCGCCAGCTTTTCCAAGGGTTGCCATTGACGCCTGAACCGGTTGCAGCTACCAAGAACATTGAGGAGATCTGCAACCAGATCGTGACCCACGGCCAACTCTCACGACCCGACGACTTGCGAATAGCCGTTTGTCGCCTTCCCTCGAGCACTCCATTCCTTCCTCGCTGATACTCTGCACACAGATCGTCGCCTACAGGGACCACCCACCGCAAGATCGGACCTACGTCACCAAGACCCTACCATTTACCTCGTCCATCCATGGGATTCATGAATTCCTCGCAGCGCTTTCCGCGTCTGGTGGCGGGGACGGACCAGAGGCGATGACGGCGGCGATGGAGGTGACGTTGCACGAGCTGCAGTGGAGGACGTATTCGACCAAGACGGTGGTGGTCGTGGCTGATGCGCCGCCTCATGGTGAGTCGAGATAATCTCGGCAGAAGTGCTTTGCGCTGACGTTTGGAACTGCAGGTCTTGGAGAGTATGGAGATGGTATGTGCAGCGGGACATAGGTATTCGGTTCGTGTACTGACTTAGGCGTAATGCGTGTTTCCCGTAGGCTTCCCCAACGGTGATCCTGACGGTACGTCGCGATGGAATTCGTGGTTGCAACGAACCTGACATTCCGCCTTCTAGGTCACGATCCGTTGCAGATCGCACGAGAGATGGCTGGACGAGGTATCGGTGTCGTACGTCCTTCTATCACTTCGTCCTGTAGAGGCCGCTGACGTCGTATCCAGTTCATGGTCGCGTGTGAACCAAACCTGTCAAGCTACAAAGTACGTTCATTCACTCCATCTCGCATCCCCAATACTGACGTCCTCTGCAGTACGGCGTCGAATTCTTCCAAGCCATGAGCCGCATCACCTCTGGCCTCATGCTACCCCTCACGACAGCCGACCTCCTCGCCAACGCGATCATCGGAAGTGTGTTGGAGAATCTGGATATGGAGAGTATCGTTCAACGTGAGTTGCTTGCGTTGTCTCGTGATGTCGGTTTTGATACATTGTCCGGCATGCAGAGATCGGTCAGCAGGTCGCTGATAGGATAGGGACGAATGCTACGGAAGACTCGATTGATGCGGTAGCGAGGTGAGTCAATTGACTCGTGAAGCGTTAGCATCGGTTCTAACATATATCGCGGCAGGGAACTGCACGAGAAACTCATGTTGATGGGTCAGACTACGAAGAAGGTTCGCGTGGAGAACATATACGAACAGACACCGCAGTTCGAAGCGAATGTCCGAGCGTTCATGACTTCGAGTAACTTGGAAGACGCTAGAAATCAACTCGTACAGGTATGCAGGAGTATTCCTCAACGTAAGCACTGCTGACTAATGTGCACTACGATGCAGATCAAGACGTCCAAATTTACCGAAGCCTATCGAAACTCGAAATACGGCAGAAGCTACGGATACAGCCGACTCCCGCCTCGACGGCCTGCTCCACCCGTCGCCACGTATAAGCCCTCTCCTCCACTCCGCCTCAGCATGGATGACGACGACGATGACATGTCGCGTGAAGGCACACCTGAACCGATCAAAGCCTTCACACCGTACAAAGCCAGTCCCACGACAACGACCTCCCCGCCGGGCGGATTGACCTCGAGTCTACCGAAAGACCTGACATCTCGTGATGCATTCACGTCGCCTAGAACGTCAGGGAGGTCCGGTGGTGTGAGGAGGAGGATGGGCAGCGATGATGATGACGATGATGATAGCGATGCTGATGCGGATCAGTCAGACAAGTTGCCGGGAAAGCAGCAAATTGGGCTATTCGAGGACGCCATCTCGCTGGACCAGGTATGTCGCGGGGATGCGACGAAGAGGAGTCGAACTCTGATATTCTTGTTTCGCTAGGCCAAGCGTATCGCGACTCAGTCGATCTGGCGGATGCGTGCATAGAGTGATATCTTGAGGTAGTATGAACGCTTTCGCGCCTTCTTTTTTTCTCTGAATATCGCAGATAACGACTTGACGACCTGACAGTGTATCAATCTCGAATGAAGATGTATCATAACAACCTTCAGAGCGTGCTGTGCGGTTCTCATCATCCGATAGCATAGATAAAGCCGCTTCTCTGCCCATCGATGGCATCGCATAGTCGCACGAGCGCCGTCTTGCACCGCCTTCGATAAAGGAACACACAGCGTCTCCTCCTTCATCGAAATCTTCCTTGTGTTGCAAATTCTTCTCCATGCGTCAGGATAAGCTCGATGGTGCTTCAAGTGATTCCATGATGTTCCGCTGACCAAGACGTCGCTGATCGTCCTGCATTTCTCGAGGGAAAGGACATCTTCTTGAACCTGAATGACGCTGCGGCGAGGGACTTCCTTTATTCAAGCAGATGACGTGCTAGCTTCTCCTTATTGCTGTGCAGCGGTGGCGTGCTCGCTGAGAGTTATATAAGGGCCGCAGCCGTCGCCCGCGAGCGGGTAGACGAGCGGCAGTAACAGCTTGCTCGCGTCAGTTCATTCATCGATCAGGTCGATCAACAGTAACAATGGCTTCTTTTTACTCTTACCAACCTTCCCAGTTGACCCAAATGATCGCCGCTGGCTCGCTGCCCCCTTCTGCAAACTCTCAAATGGAGGAGACCGCCAGTCTCATGGTGATGCGCAAGGCACACCTTGCCATGTTCGGTGCGGCGGTTGCCAATGCTGCTTATCAGCGAGCCATGGTCGACTGCATGACCGCGTTGTCGGTGATGCTCTCCTCTGCGATGTCCGAGAACGGCGACACGCAATCGCAGATGTCTGCAGGTCCCATGTCGCCTTTCTCCCTGGCGGAAAGCGCTGCACCTACCGCGGCGGAGTCGGTCCTTGCGCCGTCCGTGGTCGAGTCTGGGCAGCCGAAGGACCTTTCGCCCGAGCAACAGCAACGAACGGGTATTGAGCGGATTCAGGCCGCTCAGCTCAACAAAGACGAGCTTGAAGAGGCCCTCGATGCCGCCGAACTCGAGGATTCGGGGAAGCAGGCGGAAGCCACTGCCGTGAGTAGGATCAAGCACGGATATGCGCATCGCAGGATGAGGTTACTGATACTTCACATACCACAGGGTCCACAGACCGCTCCCGAAGTTCCCAAGCGCAGCTAAGCGCTTCTGCCATGCTCCCTTTTCGGTTTCCGGATACTTGGCTGGTTGCAATGTAGTTCCACATTACGAGGTTGTATTTGAGAACCTCTGCAACTCATGATATCGAGCTGTGATTGCGCTTGCGATTTATATCTAGTGTTTCATACAGTATGAACTCTTTTATAATATGCATTGGATGCCTTGAGATCTGCGATGCTCAAGCTGGGCCTTCTATTCTCGCTGAAGCCCATATGGGGCAAGAGCTGCCTGTACTTTCAAGGGAGAAGATGAAACGCCGGCCTAGTCTGGTCACGTGTGCGCTCTCGAATTTGTCGTCGATCGCCAATATGCTGAAATGTCTTTCATCTTCATTTGAAGAGCGCTCGCAGATTCCTCACCACACCTCGAGTATACAGGTTGCTGCACCATGGCGCCATCACAACTTGCCCAGCTCAAATCAGCCTTGCAAGGCGCCGGTCTTGCTCGGCAATCGCAAGGCAAAAAAGGAAAGAAGAACGGCAAGGCAGGCTTGACCAACAAGGACCGCGAGAAGAAGCAACAGAAGCTCGATGAGATCAAGGCGAATCTTAACAAGTTTGATGTGCGCGAGCAAAAGACCAAGAACCCGGTGGTAGGGCCTTCGGCCAAGAAGGCCGTCAAGGGCGTTGTCGGCACACCGAGTCTGAGTCGTCAGAAAGGGTTGGAAATGGTCAGTCACATTCCTCCTGGATATGGATAGTCCGCTGATATTCAAGGCATCCAGCGACGAGAGACACTTCTTCCGGAACAGAACCTCAGGAGGGCAGGGCACACCGGTCAATTCATCGATCGACGATTCGGTGAAGACAACCCACACATCACTCCGGAAGAACGAGCTCTAGAACGATTCACACGCGCCCGAGAGATCGAACGAGGTGCCGGGAAACCCGGACGCAAGGGAATCTTCAACCTCAATGACGAAGATGATGGAATCGGCGGTGGTCTTGGGTTCGGCGATGATGATCTGGGAGGAGGGCATTTGGGCGCTATGAAGCTCACCCATGGTGGACGAGCGGTCGATGACCTCAGGGGCGACGACTTCCAGATGCAGGGGCTTATGGACGATGATGATGACGAGTTGGAAGATGACTTTGGTATCAATGCTACCCAGGGTCAAGATGGGGAGGAGGCGTATGCGAGAAGAGCTGCAATGGGCGCATTTGGAGCTGAAGCGAATGACGATGTGAGTTGAGCTTGCCCTATACCGCTTATGCATAAGCTTACACCCCATGCAGCCCGACCGAGTCAAGACCAAGGCGGAAGTTATGTCCGAGGTCATCGCGAAGAGCAAGATGTACAAGGTATGTGCTGCCGCCGCAGCGTCCGGCAACACAGGTCGCTTGCGCGTGTCACGTCGTCGACTGACATTTCGTCTGACACCTCACAGATGGAACGACAAAAGCAAAAGGAACTCGATGACGATATGCGTATGGAGCTGGACGAGGGTCTCGATGAATTGCGAGAACTGTTAAACCCGTCGTCCGCACTCCCCTCGAGCTCGGTTTTCAGCAGAACAGCACCACCACCAGCACCCGGCGCTGAAGATGAAGGCGCTACCGCAAAATCAGCCGGAGATGACCTCAAAAAGGCAGACAACGAACACGACTACGACCAGGCTGTCCGATCCCTCGCCTTTGACCGTCGCGCCAAGCCAAAGGATCGAACAAAAACCGAGGAAGAGGTCGTCAAGGAGGAAGCCGAAAAGCTCGAGGCTGCAGAAAAGGCTCGTTTACGCCGTATGCGTGGCGAGGAAACGGATGAGGAAGATGGCCAGGAGCGTGATGGACCGATCAGCCGGAGGAAGAGGAGAAAGGGAAAGGACCGGGATAGCGATGATGAGCGTCCGGCGAGGAAGATGCCTGAAGGGGATGACTTGGAGGACGACTTCTACGATGAAGGAGTGGATGCAGCGACTGCGTATGGGTTGGGCAAGGGTATCCGTGGGGCCGATTCCGATACGGGTAGCGAGCTGGATGAGGATGAGGAAGAGGGCAGTGAGGATGACGATGCAGAGGAGGGAAGCGGGAGCGAAGTTGATGAGGAAGACGAAAGTGAAGACCTGGATGATCTCGACGAGGACGAACAAGCGGACGCCAGCGACAGTGACAACGAAACCCTTGTCAAGAAGCCGAAAAAGAGCAAAAAGTCCAATGGAATCGGAAAGAAGGAAGTACCCTTCACCTTTCCCTGCCCAACATCGCATGACGACCTGTTGGAGATCATGGACGGTCTTGAAGACAAGGACATTGTGCTGGTTGTCAAGCGTATCCGAACCCTGTACCACCCCAGTCGTGGAGAAGGCAACAAGGAACGTCTGCTGGATCTCCTCGGCATCCTCATCGACCACGTTCTCTATCTTACATCGGATGCAATCAACATGTCTATTGTTTCAGGCTTGATGCCCCACCTGACGGCACTTGTGAAGCTCGATCCGCTTTCAGCCGCAGAACACTTCAAGGCAAAACTCGACATTATGCAAAAGAACCTCGCCAAGGGCCTCGCCCGGGGGGCAACATTACCCGAATCCAGGACATTCCCGGGTCCGGCAGAATTGACATTTTTGCGTATCGTCGGTCTTACCTGGTCAACCAGTGACTTTAGTCATCCAGTCGGAGCTCCTGCTGAGCTGCTGATGGGCCAATACCTCAGTCAGGCAAGAGTTCGTTCGCTCAAGGATGTAGCTTCGGGCCTGTTCTTGTGCTCGATTTTCCTGCAGGTATGTATACAGGTCTTCATTCGAATCGTCGTTGCTGAAAACCGTCTCTTCAGTTCGAATCCTACTCAAAACGCCTGATTCCGGAAGTCCTGAACTTTTTTGCCATTACACTTATGCTGCTGGGTCCGACCAGCATGAAGGTCTCTCCGATCCCTGGCTCATTCCCATTGGGCGACCTCCTAGAACCAGCGGGCAAAGAACGACTAGCCAGCCTTAAACTCCGGTCGAAACTCGCTTCCAAGAGCGCCATCCGCAAAGCGGATCTCCCGAGTCTGCTCGAAATGCAAACGGAGGATGCTGCAGACGAACAGACAGAACAAAGCAAAGTCGACATGTTGGCGTTGGTCACCAAATTGATCATGACCTCGGCGGAGATGTACTCTGAAGCTGAAGCATTTTTCGAAGTCTTCCAGCCTCTGCTTGAATTGATGAAGGCTCTAGAGGGGTCAAAGATTCCGAAATCGCTCAAGGTGAGTCGAATACGCAGTATGCTGCAAGACTTGTGCTAATTTCTTTTGCGGCCTCCAGGCATTGTGTGCTGAAGAAATCGACGGTCTCTCACGCAGAATCAAGTTCGCAAGCCAGGCACGACAGCCACTATCGATGCAGACGTTCAAGCCTATTCCTATCCCGTCATACACGCCCAAGTTCGACCTTCACTTCTCCGCTGCGTCTCGCAAACACCAGGATCCTGATGCCGAACGCAATGAGGCGAGAAAGGTCAAGGCTCTGTACAAGAAGGAACGAAAGGGCGCGATTAGGGAACTCCGAAAGGACAACAAGTTCTTGGCTGTCGAGCGCGCAAAGGAGCAGAAGGCCAAGGATGAGGCGTATGAGAAGAGGATGCGACAGGTACATGGTTCTATTGCCACCACGGAGCGTGCGGAGGAGAAGGCCATGGAGAGGTAAGCATTTCGGCGGTTTTCTTCCTGTAAGTATACTCTAACATGCTATTTCTCTGCAGGGACAAGAACAGGGATAAGAGACGTTCTGGTCGAAAGTAAACGATTGGACCGACAATTCAGGTGGACGCTTGAACGCCTCAGGTCAATTTTTCGGGTATATTCTTCGATGATGAAAGCGGTCGAGGAGCTCCTGGGCGATGTACGGTCTTTGTATCGCAGCCCAGATGTATGGTGTCTTATGCTGCATATCCTTACTTGTGAGCTGTGAGCTGGCATACACTACATTACAGCACAGTACCTAGCGGCAGATCCCTCACTCGGACCTGTTGGCAAGTCATCAATCTGTAACTCCGTACCCTGGCATGCCAGCGCATATAGCTTGGAGACACAGGATAGTGGTGAAGGCAAGGTTGCAGCCTGCAAGACCAGATGACAGCTCAAATCACAAGCCGATGTGTGCGGAGAAAAGAGGCTTGTTCTGATCTTTTTCAGCCTGACGCAAGATGAAACGCCGCGTATTCGCATCATTCCAGCTCCTTGCCCCGAAAGCTGCTTTCTGGGCCGATTCACGGTTCAATACGTGGAACGGGACATTTCACCTTTCTGATCGTGACATGGATGACTTGCATGAGTTGCATCACACTCACGCCGACTGTCGTTGACAATTGTTGGTGGAGGCCGCGCGTCAAAATACGTGCGACGCGAAAAAACTCGGTCGCATCCAGTACTCCCTATGTAGAGGTCCCAATCCGCATGACCGCTGAGTAAGATCATAACGCGCCAAGGTCATCCGTTCCTCCTATCCTCCTAGCACATAGATCTACATCGTGGGGCGGCATGACGTGGAGGAAAATCCTTGGGTATTAGCACTGAAACTTGCTAAAACGCTCCGATAACACGGAGATCCGTCGAAATTGGGGTCAGTCAGCTTTATCTCTCGAATCTAGAACGTATACCACGGAGTATGCTAGATGGTCTTCGCACGCAGGAGATAGACCAGAGACAGCTCAGATCATCATCCAAAAAGCGCCATCCCGACATTTGTGGAGTCCCAAAAGTCTGTAACGATAGGGTCAGGGGTGCCACTTTCATGATTGAGGCGTTACATACACTATATATGCTTGATTCAACCCCGTCTGCTTTCAAATGGCAGTCACGCCCTGCCTGAGCTCTCGCAGGACCTGTCGGCTGAAGAAGCTGAACCGGGAGTCATCGCAAAATCTGCGAAACAGGTACGCGGGATTCCTCAAGCTCAGGCGCGTGATTCAGCCGTTGATCCAGAATCTACGCGTTCATTCCAGTTCGTTTCATCATGTCTTCTCAACCCAGATCCTCTTTCGTATCGTTTCGTCGACGACCATCCACAGCTCCAGCTTCTCAGTATCCTCAACGACAACAGCTCAATATCGCCTACATTCCTTCATCTGGTTATCCGACCCCGCTTTCCTGCGCAAAGTCGAAGCAGATCAGGGTCGTAGGAATCCCGGGAGTGGATCGGGAAGTGACAGGTGGGTATCAGCATAACGCGGACGCATCGCGGACTCGCGAACCGATGTGTGATTCTAATATCTCGCGATCTCTAGTGCACGACAGGAGTCAACACATTTCGGAAACACCTGACTTGCCACGAACAGTCTTTGGCATCAGGACGTCCTCTCCCCTCCACACACAAGAAGAGTGGAAGTTGTTCTACGAGCGGCAACAGGAACTACTCTCTTCTTCCCTACAACGTAACGATGGCTTCAGACAGCTGAATGGCAAACGACTGAAACGAAAACCAGTACCCGCAATGAACGATACTCCCCCGCCACCTTACACGCCGACGGATGAGGAGCCCGTTCGACAGGAGGGAGCCATTGTGCGAGTGCATCAGGGTAGGGGAATCAGTGAACACGTCGTTCCGGTCTTGAGGTATGCTTATCCAGCTCCATCTCGAGCAGCAGAGCCAGAAGAAGCGTCATCACCCTCAGTATCAATCGCCGGACCAGGAGTCGTCACCCCATCCTCATCGGAATCATCGGCAGGTAGAAGAGGATCGTTTGCGGAGCGATTCACGAACACTGCTCGACAGGTGCTGCACCTTCCTGGATCTTCTGCCCCTCCGCTACCACCGCGTTCCCCGCGTCGACCAGTCACCGCCAATGCCGTCTTGCAAGGGTCCTCGGCCCGTCCCATCCCAATCAGCTACCTTCCTAGACCTACCACCGAAGGCATCGTTCCATCACCGATTCCCGAAGTATCCATCGAAAACACGCCTATTCTTGGAGCTCCCATCGAGAACACGCCCCCGGCACCACCAGCGCCTGTCATCCATCCGGTACCACTGTCAGTGGGACGCAGTCCAGTTTCACCCATCGATTTGCGTCAATTCGAAACGGTCTCTTTCTCTAGACGTGGATCCACCCCGCTCGTCGAAAACCGTCTACCTACTCCTTTAACACCAAGGACAAACGGAGCCACTTCGCCTCGCGGAAATTTGTCCGACACCTCGAGCGACTTTGTGTATACCGCGGAAACTTTTCCTCTGGAACGTATCGTCAGCTCCGACCCTGTTCGACATTCGAGAGGATCGCACAGCGCGATGCTTATGCAACTTGCCAGCAATCTTCGAGTGGAAGCCGATGAAGATCCCGACGTCACGGCAGCCAATATGCGATCTCCCGACCTATCGATGTGGCACACCGCATCTTCAACGCCTTCCTTATCGACGACACCCTTGATAGTACAGGATACGAGCAGCAGTTTCTACAGTAGTCCCGGCAGTCCAGGTGACCCAATGACAGTCATTGCATCACAGCCCATGCAGAGAGCGAATCCGTTCTTCGGCGGCGGTAGCATCACCAGACGTCGTGGATCCAGTCCGACTTCACCGGAAAGAGAAACGATACGCAGTGCGCCTGAGCGGATAGAACGGCTTGCAGATGCGACCGAAGAACGCGTAGGACGGAGTTTGCGGGCGGGCAGTGATCCTGTGCTCTTGCGATATGCTGCGACCCAAGGTGAATGGCCTGCAAGTCCTCTGGGTCCGTCGAGGGACAGCGAACCCAGTAGTCCGGCGATTGCGATTGAATCGATTCCTCGCGGACCGGAAAGACCCGATCAAGATCCCTCATACGTTCCAGTCACTCGTGCCTCGGTGGTATCAACCACTCAAAATCAGCAACAACATCAAACTATCGGCTCCTTCTCTTCGGCGGGGGTTGGCTCTCCATCAACGTGGTCCAACCCATTGCCATCAGCTCGATCAATCATATCTACCCAACGGGGATCAGCCGAGCATGAACAGATCTTTACGCCGGGATCCATCTACACGCCATTGTCACCGGAGCATGACGAAGGACCGACGCAATCTCCGTTCCATGGACCTGGTTCTCTTGAGGTGGTGGCTCGCGACTTTGGCTCTCAAGATTCTGGTCAAGGTACTCAAGGGGAGCAGCATGATGCGTACCTGGAATATACCCCCCGTCCCAAAGAGGAACTAGTCACCAGTACGACAATGGCTTCCGCTTCCACCATGAGCCAACATTCTTCCTATCACAGCTTTCCATGCGATACACCTTTACTATCAGTGATCGAGTCGTCTTCAGCGGATTCTGCACAACAAGAACAAGCGTCAATAGAAGAGACTCCTCGCCCTCGTCCTCGCCCCAAAGAGCCTTCGTTCAGGCAACGGCTCCTGGATGCGGCGCAACGACACCACATGGGTTTGCCAACCGAGTATGAACAAAGGAAACGCATGACGGTCACCATGCCTACGTCTTATCTGAACTACAACCCGGAAGACGAAGAATATGCTTCCACCAACGCATCTCCAACACCTCGCTTTACGGAGATTCCCATCGCGCCGGAACCTGAAGCCAAGAGCGAGACTCCTCCTGGTCCTAGAACGATCCATCAAGCATTGGAGACGCAGCCCGTACGAACTGTTGTTGCGAAAGTTCCCGAAAGTCCTGAGCGTCCAGCATCCGTCGGTCTGGGAATAGTTCTCCCCCTCGACGCTTCGATCGACAACGCCGAAGCAGGTCCATCTGGTACTTTCGAGCTTTATGATCCGGTCAAGGCACCTATGGAACGCCTCATAGCTAGTAAGAAGAAGGAGAAAAAAGAGGACGCCGGAGAGTATTTGCGCAACAAGAGGGCAGCCGTCAGGGATTTGAGAAACCAGATCGTGGCGAATGTCTCGAGTGGAACAAGGTCCCTTGGACGAGGACTTTTCGCCAAAGGCCGGCGCTCATCGGTTATCTCAGCACCCACGCCGATCCTGGAAGCTCAAAGCGAGAACGTTACTCCTCGACAGAGCCAGAACGAAGTTCCGAAACTGCCTGCGACCTCTCAACTACGTCCAAAGACAGCTGGATCAACAAGTAAGTATGCTCTAGCATCGAGCACCCTCCCTCAGTTCAACGAGCTGACTTGTTCATTACCAGGGTCCTCTTACCATGTCCAGCATCCCGATCCTCCTGCCGAGAAGTCAACTCACACGTCCCCCATTATACCGTCGGAGGATCCGCAACAGAAGTCACTCGCACGACGTGTGTTCAGCAAAGAGACCTTGAAAAGACCGTTCGGAACAAGCCGCTCCAAAAGACCGAGGTCAGCAGTTCCCGCCGACTGTTCAACTTCGAGAAGAGCTCGAGAATCGTTCGAAGAGCAGAAAGCTAGTTCGATGGCAGCAGCGGAAAGTATGGGAAGACCCGTCAATCACGCGCTTGGGCGAATCGAAGACTCGTCGCCAGTTCTGACAGCCTTGAAGGCGGGGCCACGAGCGGGTCATGACGCGATGTCGGATGATGAAGCTGCCAGCCGCAAGTCTGGAGACTCTGACACTGGTAGTCATTCTCTATTGCGTGGATCCGCCGAAGCCGTCCGCCTTGGCGCGTCTACCGCTTCTTTCGGGATGACGCCGTCGGTATCGTGCGAAGGGCCCCTGGCCTTAGGATCGTCAAGATCCCACGGCCACTCCACGAACGTCACTCCAGACCCATCAAAGCCGGCCCGATCATCCCCGTTGGTGCCCACGTCTGAGCACCAAGCACAGCACTCCGGCCTTGCAGAGGGCGAACAGATGATATTTGTTCCAGGCGAATCTATCAGCGAATGGCGAAGAAGGAGACGAATGATCAATCCCATGTTAAAATCTACAATTGTTAGAGTGTTTCACGGAGGGCCTAGAGATATCGAAGGCGAAAATCATCTGGGGGACAGCCCTGAACCTAAGACGGAAGAGCCGTCTCCGGAAGTAGACGTGAGTAGTTTTCGGTCGCCTGACGAAGGGAGCCTCTCCCGACACCTTATAACCTTGCTTTACAGTCGGACGAACAGCGATCAAGAATGGCCGAAGCTCAGGCACGACGAGCCGAAAAGCGCTTTCAAACGGCAGCGGAGACGGAACGTCCGATTTTCGACAACAAAGAGAAGGAGCGCGAGATTGCCGCCATGATGCCCTGCGAGACTTGCGGATGCGACTGTATGGCGAGAGCTGCGCGAAGAGCTGAGAAGGGCAAAGCGGAAGAAGAGCTGGAAGAAGAATGAGCCTATGTTCATCCGGTGCGTACTCTTCAATCTTACTACATATACGTTGGCTAAGTGAGCTTGTCAACAGCAAGTCAGAGTGTCAGTCGACACAAAAAGCTTCCCTGGTCCGGTGATTCCATGACCAACCCGCTGTAGTAATCGACCATTGCGACACCCTGTGATTAGCGGTACTCATGAGAACCGGGCTATGGTCATGATGAAATAAGTCTACTAGAACAACTGAAAATACAAAGGTGTGATTTGATTACTGCGATACTTTGCCACCGATGACGATGAGCTTGGCGGTGAGAGACCTCTACTTTTTGAGAAAGAGGATGGTTCCCGCGAGTCAAGGTGAAGGTGCGAAATGAATCTAGATGTGGAATGCTGAGACATCTATCGGCCGTATCGTTGTAGTTCCCATTGTCGGCTACAAGCACAAGGCATCAACAATCAGTATTCCGCAGGGCGAAGAGAACGGGATGGAGAGATAACTCACTTGTCTAGCGGGCATACTGAAGACGAGAAACACGCAAAGTCAGCATCTGGAGCACGTAATACGCGAAACGACGAGACGCACCTTGTCGAGTCTTGAGCCACCGAGAGATACAGTGGAAATGGAAGGCATGGTTGCATACTCCCCAAGCGACGGTACAGTCTGGAACGAATAACGCGATACCAAATTAGCGACATGGATGCGTGATGGCGCGATACGAGGTCGACGGGACTGACCCTCGGCGGTTTGTGATGTTTGATTTGCTTGACATTCAATGCCTATCGAACGGTAAGTGAGTGGTCGGCTGAACGCGGGGAGTCGAAATAGGAGAATGCTTACAGTGGTCCATGATATGATTCCTGCATATAGCGCAGTTGTCAACGACGATATCCCATGCCCACAACGCTACGGCATTCCACTATCAGGCATGAGCAAGAGCGCAAATCAGAATAGTCCAAAGTGCCATCTTCATCAAGGGCGACGCGGTCGATGATGAGGGCGGCGGGGACTGACCTTCTTAACCTGGAACCTCTCCGCACCCTCCTTGCCTCCTCCGGCCTTTGCCTTTGCAACCTTTGATGCACCGGCAGCGGGCGCGTCGACGTCCATAGCATCCGCCATTCTGAAGATTGATGAGGTGGGTAGGTGTGTAAAGGTGACGAAGGAAAGGCTGTTTAGCGATAGCAGTAGAGTCCTCCTACCTTGTACTGACAAGATGCATGACTGCTCAGGACATATGGCGATCGGAGCAGCAGTCGAAGCGGATACTGATGAGCAATCCACGCCCGACTCTGGCCCGGTCAAGGACACTCTCGCGACACTGCGTTCGTTTCCGGTCATTAGGGGTTTCTTCTTGAGTGATTGCATGAAACGCCCTTAGAAGGATGATTGAGTGATGATTGACATCAGCTTTGGAAACACTGATGGAAGACTCAGGGGCATCACTTGGGCAATCCGTCAAGATGGGGCGACAGGCGTTTTGACACCTTTTCTTTGGCTCTAGGTTACGTGACAGTATAAGATGGCAGGCTCCTCGCCCATCTTTCAAGATCAGGTCAAGAGCGCAAGTCATCTCCGACCTATCGTTCCTCGTTCCTCGGCGACATCAGAATCTTGTCGACACTCCTCCAAGCAAACGACATGGCAGCCCTGTACAATCGACGAACAAGTCCCCTCCTAGGTGGATCGCCAATCGCCCCTTCCTTTGCCGGCCTCTCGCTCTTCCATGACAACAGCCGATCCCACCTTCTCGACGATTTGACTGTCCTCTGCGGCGACATCAAGTTTCCCCTCTTGAACAAGACCAAGGAGAAGATTATCACGAAATGCGCATCGATCGAGCAGAGCAGATCCGTCAAGCGACATGAATTATTCACGTTCGCTACCCTCCGTGACGTCTTCTGCCGGACCCGCAGCACCGACTCTTCGTTCTTCGATGCCGAAGAGGAGCTTCAACAATCGCCGATCCGCTCTGGCAAGACGTGCGATTGGTTCGGACGTCCCGCCATGCAAAGCCCTCTCAACGAGAAGAAAGGCCTGGCCTATTGGGACGACAGCCTCACCTCAACCTCGTCCGGCGCAAGCACCGAGTCCGAGAAATTTTCCTCCCTCTCGCACTCGACCCCAGCACAAACACCCGACTTCCACCGCCTCACCCGTCGGCCACCAATCTCTCGCCGACGAGCGATGTTTCCCCTTTGGATCAACACCGCCATTGCGCGGATCTACCCCAACAACGCGGAATCGCGATACGCCCGCGTCGGCCGGGCGAGCTTTCCCTCGTCGCCTGAAACGCTCAGCCTCGACTTTCCCACCTCGCCGGAAAGCTTTGTGGGAGTTCAAGTGGATACGGATGGGTTGAATGGGATTAGGGCAAGTGATGGATCTGTGGAGAAGAAACCGAGGAACAAGTGGAATGGGAATTGGGTTTAGGATGTTTGGACGGGTTGGAAACGGTTTAAGCTTGCTTCTAAACGTTGTATCTGACGTTTGATCATGAAATCGGCTTGCCTTCACGCATTCCTGTCTCGTGGTCCATTTGCAGTTTGTTTCTACTAACATGAACCATGCCGATATCAATCATGTCTAACTTGCATACAATTGCTTTTCAGTTTTAAACCTTCGCGCTTCATTTTCCCCTCGACCACATCGGCCTCTTGGCCAGCGCCCGGACATCATATCTTGCTTCGCAATCCGCTAGCCGTCAGACCGATCTGCGTGATCTCATCGACTCGGCAGATCGAGTTCTTGTATTCCGGCAAGTATCGGGCACCAGTGTAGGCGGATTGAACAGACGGTGAGCCCTTGAAGATCGGCGTCAAGCTGGCGGCACAGATGTCGAATTCACTGAACTGGTCGTAGGAGACCTCGACGGCGTCTCGGGGATTGCGGTCTCCTTGAGTAAGGACGGACCGAGCCTGATGGGAACAAGTGAATATCAGCACTGACGTATCGTACGCCCAGGTAACGTGGCTTACCGTGCTGACGACCTTGCTATCGGTAGGCTTCATGTCAATCAACCTTCGCGCAAAGACTGCCGCTGTAGCATGGTTTCCTGCCTTGGCAAAGACCCTCATGGCGGAACGCAGTGCGAGCTGGATGTGGGCAGGTTGCAAATTGCAGTGTGTGAAGTAGGCCGCAAGCTCAAGGTTTCGGACGGCGTTGTCCGGCTCCGCGGCGACGAGGCGTTGTCGTTCGGTTTCGAGGCGCAAGCCGATGACATACTCCTTGCTCAAAGCGACAATGTCTTGAACCTGGAGATGATAAAGATTTACATAAATACCTGAAAGACAGTCCCCGCAGCGGCACTTACTTCGACAGCTTCCGCATCCGTTTGAACCGCGATGAGCAGGGCTTTCTGCAACACCGTCCTGAAGGCGGTAAGGGACTCGGTGAACTTGCCCCGTGTGAAAGCCTTCAGGCCTTCCGCAAGCTCCGATTCTTTCAGATCCGCCAGCGTGAATGGAACAGCTGGCAAAGCATCACGCAGCTCGGCAACTTCGGGATTCCGCCGGACGTTGAACTGCAAGGGAGGCAGTGATGGGTTGGCCGGAACATGTACGTGAGAAGTTTGATAGGCGGCGAGGAAGTATTCCTTGAGAGGTGCGAATTCCACGGCGCCCACTTGTCGGTGTAACAGCTGTTCCAGCGAAGATAGCGGTCAAAAGAGTTTTCGCCATATCAACGCTTCTTAACTCACCTGCATGGCGCTTTCGTATGAGCCGGCAGCAGCGTGATCGATGGCAAGCGGCGAGTTTCTCGTCCATTGCTCATCTTCTGGAACGCCTGGCGAGACTCCGTCCGCGAGAGACGCGCCTGTCTCTTCCGGGACCTGTTCCTCGGTCTCGTCTTCTGGAGAGACGATTTCCTCGGCGTCCAGGCCCCACCCATCGTCTTCCTCTGCCTCGCCTTCCTCGCCAACCAACTCTTCGTCAGCCTCGTCAGCCCATGCATCTTCCTTCTCGGCAGCATTGCTGTAGCCATTGCTGTAAGATACTTCAGCCGAAGGGTCAGCAGCGGCGGCAGCCAAAGCCTTGTCGAAGTAGCTTTCACCCATCGACTTAGTTGGCCAGTTGAATTCGGCTTGTGAGGTGACAATAGGAGGCGGTGCAAGGCTACTGGCTCCTGAAGAAGGACCAGCCTGAGGGATGTCGTCCTCGGTTAAACCAGTCTCTTCGAGGATTTCCTCGGCAAGATCAGTGAGTCCGTTTGACTTGGCCGTGTGATACGCCAGAGCATCTGGCAGACAAATTTCTGGTCAGCTACCGCAATCTGCGCGAATGAACAGGACGCTTACACATTCCGGTGTTTCGCAGCGTGTTCACCCGGCTTTCGACGTCACCCAGATACAAAGAATTTTGGAATTGCGAAGTAAGGTCGCCTCGCTTGACAGCGATGCCCTGCATCATACCCAGCTTTCGAGTGTTGCCGGTGATGAGGTACAGGAAGGACAGCTTTTCAAAGCTCTTGGACTTCTGATAAGCAAGTTCGACCATCTGGTGGTTGCCTTGCTTCAGAGCTTGTTCGCCGAGACGCTTCCAGACATCCTCCTTTTCGATGACGCGAGCTTGTTCCAAGGCGACAGTCAAGTTGCCGCATTCGATGGCAAGGTCGAATCGAGTCATGGGATCCTGCACGAAGTGCAGAGCGATCTCAGGATAACCCTTCTTTTGCAGGTAACCGATGATACTCTGGCCGACCAAGTTTGAAGTTCGGATGATTTGGAGCACCTCGTCGTAGTTCTTCTTGATGAGCGCGAGCTTGAAGCGGTACTCGGTGGGATCGATGGTGATCGTCCTCGGCTTTGCTTGTCGATCAAGGCAGTATACGGTAGGACCCTTGACACGAGTCAAGTATACGGGCTGTTCGAGCGTCTTGATGATACCGTTGTCACTGATGAGATGCCAAAGAAATGAGCGACGCCTTCTCTAATCACGAGGTGAATTGCTTACCCCTGAACCAAGGCGTATTTGATGTGGTTCAATGTCGTGTAGATTAAAATTCCAGTGTCATCCCAAGCCGCGGACTTGATCCTGATTGTCTCGTGAATCAACGAACTCTGAGTGAGGCTCTTGTTGGCAATAGTGATCGCTGAAGGGAAGTACGCTTTAGTGAAAGCCCTGATTTGACATTCCGCAAACTTACTATGCTTGCTGAGAAGGGCAACGCTGTTGCCGTCCACGGACCAGACAGCATACTTGACGGGAGGCGTGGCAAGTTCCGCTAATACCTTTTGCTGCTGGATGTCAAACAAGACAACAGCTGCCGGTGAAGCCAAGAGCAAACAAGCGGTTCCGCCGTAGAAGATGTCGTTGGTCTGTACGGGGCACTTGATGGTTTTGGTCAAGGTATTGTTCAGATCTCTGATCTCGATCGACTGTAAACAGGAGGTGGTTAGAGACAGGAGTACAGCCAGCAAAGATTGAGAGCGTACCTGAGCGGTCTTGTCCAAGACGGCAAATCGGTTTCGAGCAACAAAGATGGCCGAGGCGCCCTGACCACGTTTACCCTCGGTTGAAGAGTCTCGAACGTCCCCATTAGCGGAGGCGCCCTCTCGAGGCAAGTTGATCAACTCGTAAATGCCGTTCTCGGCGGTCTGGAGGAATTGTACTGTCAGCTGCGAGTCACGATACTCCACTCAGATGCCGTGCTTACAGAGGTGACAAGCACAGCTCGTTCGGCAGGGTTGTAGCTCATCGTCCGGGGCTGAACGTACTGGGACCCGAACTTTCGAACGCTCATCACGCTCGTATCGGAACCACCAGCGAGGTCACGCATGCGAATGACCTTGTCCCGGACGTAGAACAGTGAGTTGTTGGACAGCGCGAATGCAGGTCGTTCCCTCTCGAGCTTGAAGACGATAAGACCGTTGTCGTGTCCGGCCGCGAACAGGTTCAGATGAGGGTGTGCGGTCAGGACCCAGAATCGGTCGTGTTCCCTTCGGAATGTTTGGACGGCGGTCCGCTTGGTCATGTCCCACACTCGAATGGTCTTGTCTTCACCGTCCGACAAGATCAACTCGTGACGAGGATGGAAGAGCGCGACAGATACATTGTTGAAATGGCCTCGACAGGTGTCGACTTCCCATGCCTTGGTGTCGCTCATACGCCAGAGTTTGATTTGTCGATCATCACCGCAGGAGACGATCAGCGGTAAAGTGGGATGGAACGAGGCCCAGTTGACTCCTCGATCGTGGCCTTCGAGAACGTACTTGACGACTGCGTCGGTGTTGCCAAAGAGATCCGCCTGTCCCTGGTTCGCTCGCTGCATCTGTTCCTCCATGCTCATTGGTGCCGAGTGAGCTTGATTCTTCTTTCGGAGACCGGAAATATCCCAGACTCGAACGGTCAAATCCATCGAAGCGGAAACAATCAGGTCCTCTGTAGGGTGGAACTGAGCGGACATGATGTAGTGGTTGTGCCCGGTCAGGATGGCGATACATGTTCGAGATTGCCAGTTCCAAATTCGAATCGTCTGATCGTCGGAACATGACAAGATCCAGGGGTATTCTCGGTGGAAGAATGTCGTTCGGACGTAGTCCAAGTCTGATGAGGTCCAGGGAAGGCGAATCAGTACACGAGCACTAATGAACGCGCCTGAGGGAGCTGGGACTCACGACCAGTCAACGTGAAAAGGCATTTCCTCTGCTTGTAGTTCCAGACTTTGATCTTGTAGTCATCGCCTCCAGAAACAAAAATAGGCTGCGTAGGGTGGAAACAGATGCCTCGTACGGGACCTGAGAGGGTGCAACCGGTTTCAGGACAGAACCGCTGCAATCATATGGTTGGGGCTTACCGTCGTGTTCGTCATAACGGTCTACCAAAGTACCCATTTGGTAATTCCAAAGCTGAATGGTACCATTGTGCAGCGAAGCAGCGAGTAGTGGTTGCTTGGGATCTATGCATGGTCCACATAAGACGGTGTTCAAACGTAACATGCGCGATCACTCACGAAATGCAATACCCTTCACTCGAGGGCTTTTGGATTCAAACTAGACACCCAAAAAATTAGCTCTTTATGACAGTCTGGGATAATCAGAAAGTAGACGTACCTTTGTTAGCATCTGCATCTTGGGCAGATTGCTCTTTCAATACTGTTCTCTCCGTCTCTACGCTGTAACTTCGATGAAAGTTCCGAGATGATCCGCTCTGGTATGACGCGTCCAAGTCCGATGGTTCTCTGAACGGTTCTGTCAGTTGTCGATGTTCCTGGGGCACGATACGAGAGGATAGCAAGAGCAGCAACAGCCTCAGCGTGCTTCTCAACGGGCTTGGAACGTGGATGACGGATCTTGACTTGTTCATGGCACAACCGCATACTGGTGCCAGATCATCACATCCAGCCTCGGAGAGCGGATTCAGTCGGACACGCGTCAACGGTCATCAACCCTGCAATCTCCTTTTCAATACTCAGTCGCTGGGGAGTTCACTATAATTTCGGTCTGAACTCGATGACTCTCGAGTTCGCGGGTCTAGCCATGGCGGATTCAGTCAAGTCTCTTCCTACGGCAACAGCCTCGCTCGTAGATCTTGGAAGAATGTATGTCGAGTTCGTTATGTAGTCCACAGAAACGTGCCATGAATCAGACAGCCCTGTCACTCCGTAACTTCAAACCGTGCCCATGGGCACCAGAGACGACGAGTCGCTTTTCCAACAGGGATTGTCATCGATCAGGACACTTAGCTATAATGGGCATGATAAACAACTTGTACGACAGAGATCTTTTTTGATACTCGGGCCACTATACGCCGACACTGCCTAGACAAGTTCCAGCGGCGTTGGCTCTGGCAATGTTCGCCCTCAAGCCTTTCTCCTTCTCCTCTTTCCAGCCATTCACCTTCCAATCGCCAAGATCTCTCGGCCAAGTTGGCAACACGCCCTCGACCTCCCCTTCGTGCGCGAGAATAACCATGATGTTATCCTCCGCGGACAACCTCGTCAGCCTGCCTACGTTCTGTGTGTTCACGAGCGGGTCTTCGTCCATGGTCGTCAGCTCGCCCGAGCCATCGGGTTTTGGATAAAAGGGAAGCTTGGTTCGGTGATCCGGTTGTCCTTCACTGGGCACTGGAAGGTATAGCGTTTGATGATGGCTCGTGTCGCCGGCAAGGAAGACGTCTAACGAAATTTCCCCATGGAGTCACTCAGCTGCAACATTGGTCGAGAGAATCCGGGGATACGGACATGTGTCTGGGTCACTTGTCACCCGAGCCAGGGCGCTGATGTGTCCGACGCAGTGCTAAGGCCAAGGGCTTGTTCATGAGAAACAGACCGCACGCGCAAACACTTTGGCTTACCCCAGGCGTATCCACGAACCAAAGCGAGCCATCGCCGAACCAGTCAACAGCATAATCATAGCACGCTACTTTCTGCCACCTTCTTCCTGTCCTCCTCGGATTTCCGAACTCGGCGATAGAGCCTTCCCAGCGTTCTGTCTTCTCCGTCGACGGCAACTCCAGAAAGTCGCGCTGCTCAAACCACTTGGTCCACCATGGTGAAGATTCATCTTTCGGATATCCAGGTCGCATCGCTTCCACTGTCCCAGGTCCACAGACGACTTTCGTATTCGGTGGTAGAGCACTGATGTCGCCGACATGATCAAAGTGATGATGGCTTAGAGCAAGGGCGTCTATGCTGGAAGTGTCGAATTTCCCTTCTTGTAGTCTGGATATCACGTCTCGCCCGGGCAGGATGTCGAAGAGTTTGGCTATGCGATTCCGTAGAGCTCTGCGAAGAAGTGAGCTTGAGTACAGCTCGATTACTGATCATCCCAGTTGAACTGGTCGTACGGTGTTAGATTCTTCTTATCCTACAACGTGTCGAGGCTCAGCTATATATCACATATCAGAATCACACCCAGGACTCACATTGGTCACTCCTAGATCCCACAACAGCGTTTTACCGCTCTTCTTGTGCTCGACGAGAAAACTGAAAGACGGTACACACATACGGGACTTGTCTTCAGGATTATCGGTAAACATGTTGGTCGGGCCTTCTACACCAGAAGAGGGTATCATCGATACGAGTACCACATCGTCCGGGCTTTGAGAGGGCGGTATCTCCCGCCATTGGAAGCTTGAGAGTGGAACGGGACGCAATCCTGGGTGATTGGCGTCAACCATATTGCAAAGCTGACGCTGGTGTCGAAGAATGCGAGACGTGCTCCGCGGTGGTCGAACGAGTCAAGCTGGTACTTAAGGAACGGATTGTCGAGGAGTAGCCATTACTCCTCTGCAGTGGTCGAGGCCATGAAGACAGTAAGGACACATCGAAGGCATTTGCTTGCCCACAATCGATAGCTAGCTAGGTAGCCTGAGGTGACGTAATTCCCTTGATCCAATTCGGGTCAATCCGTCGCAAATATCAGCAGCCATATGCCGCCCTTGATACTCTCGAAGTGCTTCACCAAACGGGCTCACGAAACATGGCAGATGATAACCATGACCATCGTCGAGTTGAATTCTTGGTCGCTGCTTCAGTGTTGCGAACGACAAAGAAGATTCCCGGCGGAGTATGCCCTGTCCGAAGGATCCGCGACTCTGAGCTCACCGAGCAATGTGTGCAAAGACGTTCAGTCCATATATGCAATCCCGTATCATAGCAAATCATTTCGCCAATCTACGAGAGTACAACGATTTCCGTAGGTTCAAGAACCCTCAACCGTCAATACTTCAAGTCTTTCGAGTGGTTTAAACTCGCTCGGCTCGTCGCAAGTTGTTGACAAGGTTACCCTTGGGCTTGAGGTACTGAACGTAAGCACCGTCCTCCAAGACCTGCTTGTTGGCCTTGAGGGCTTCGTAGTCGGGTCGGTCGAGAGGAGTGAATCCCCACTTCTTGGAAATGATGATTCGCTGCTGACCGGGGACTAGGAAGAGGTCGTCAGATCCGGCTGCAAACCGTGTCACTCGACCACACTTACACTTGTATCGAGCTCGTCGCAAAGCCTCCATGATGACGGCCTTGTTGGAGTCCTTGCATCGGATGGACAAGATGACCTGACCGATGTTGACTCGGGCGACCTTTCCGTAAGGCTTACCCCAAGCGCCTCGCATACCCTGTTGCAACCTATCGGCACCGGCACAAGACAACATCTTGTTGATTCGGATGACGTGGAAGGGGTGGGCTCGGACCCTCAAGTGGAAGGAGTCCTTTCCGGAGGTCTTGACGATGTACTTGTTGGCACAAATTCGAGCAGCTTCCAAAGCTTCGGAAGACAATTGTTCGTATTCGTTGGAGACCAAGTGGCAACAGAAGGGGAAGTCATCGACAGGTGCCTTCTTTCGACCCAAATCGTAGATTCGGATCTTGGGGTCGGGAACCTAGAGGGCATGTGCGCTCAGCAGGGGGCCTCGGATGTCGAGAAAAAATACATACAGCCCGGTTGTACTTAGACTTGGGGAAGGGCTTGTTCTTGCAGTATCGGTAGCATCGTGCGGGACGTCGACCCATTTTGACTGAAGAGGGGAATGCGTCAGTATGACTGGCCAAACATACCGTCGGAGGTCTGGCAGGCAAGTAGACTGGCAGGAATTCGACGTTTCGCATCGTTGAACGGTATGTGTGGTTGTCGACTGTGGCGCTTGTTGCTCCGTTCGCGACACGCATTCCACTCCCGTCACTTCCTGCTGCAATTCCGCTGCTTCACCGCGCACATCGCCACGCGACATCTCCCGCACTATTCCAAGTCCCTGCAATCCGGCGAATCCGTCTTGATCCAGCTAAGAGCGATGTCGACAAGTCGAAAGTCCAAATCCCACGCCAGTCCACATTGCCCCGCCAACCCTTCTCCGACGTGCCGGGCGTTGTCTGCTCACATGATCTTCTGCTGTTTGAAAAGACTTGAAGAAAAACGGTTGGCGGAAGAGCGACCTCACAGTGGCAACGACCTTCGCAACAGTCTTATCGACGTCAACTTGACCTCCCTCGCTGCCCACGACGACGCGCAGGCCCGCCGTGACCAATCCGGCGGTGGCGGATTAGCAACCTGGCCCGGCGGCTGAGTAATCCCCCTCCACATGCCCTCGGATTCTGCCTGGGATGTTTTCTGAAGGCGCGAAAGGCAGGCGCGTCTACCTGTAATCGAGATCGACTCTGTCCACAGTCATCAGTTTTGTACGTTTCTGTACCTTTTTGCGAATTCCCCTTGATACTCAGTCTGGGATAGGGTGCTCCTCAGGTTGGCCTCGCGGAAGGGTCATGGCTGCCCAGTGTCTCGGCAGCTGCCTCAGCCTTTCGCTAATACGAAGAGCCTACACTAGATCCGATCGTCAAGATCGAATCCACCAAAGCCCGATCCTAACTCTCGCGCACAAGGGGGTCTGTTGGGGCGAATCAATTTGTGGTGTCCAGTCGTGGATTTGGCGATCTCAGTTGAGCAAATAACTCCTGATGCGACTCTAGCGTCATACGCTCGTTATCGCAGGCGCAAGCCATGAATGACTCGTGTTTGACTACAGGATACAGTGAAGGGTAGGATGGGTGTGAGGTAAGATGCGGTGGATTACAACTAGGTAGAGGGTGTTGCTCGAATGCGATAACGGTCTGATCTGTGATCTCGGCATACAGGCCGCGGATTGCGATGTCGAGATAATTCGCAACGCCTAGAACTCGTTTCGCCCTCGGAATTTGTATTCTGTGAGAAACAGCGGCGAGCAAACATATCAGAGTCTGGTCGTCGCTTGGAAGAGCTCGAAAGCACGAACTGTAAGGCACTCCCTTTCTCAGACGGTCTTCCGCATTTCGAGGCCGATGGAAATCGCTTTCCCCATATCCAGGACGATTCTTGGCCTCCTTTGCCCAATTCTCCTTGCCGCTCAAGTCAGGCTTGCTTCGGTCAATCCTCGCAGGTCGAGACTGCGCCGAACCATCCGGCCGACGAGGAAGGATTCCCCCGGCCGTCGGAACAAAGGCCTGCTGGGCGCCTTTTCCGGAATCGTTGGCGACAGGAGGATCTTGGCTCCCGTGTGCGTGTTCATCGAGGGGATCGTGGACGGCCCGATCAGTGTCCAGGTCGGCGTCTTCAGCCAGGCCTTTGTATTTACGTTCCCGACTGTCTTCTTCCGCCTCGATATGGGCGTGTCCTGAAATGAAGGGGTCAGCAAGAGTGAGATCGGTCGAGATGCGTTTGGCGTACGGGCGAAATGCTCCAAGTCTGTGAGAGCGCGAGCAGCAGCCACAAATCAGCATTAACGTTCATGACATTAACAGAATCCTGCATTCTCACCTTCAGGATGGTTGTAGCTTTCGTCAGTCTGTGTCTCCGGCGTACTGTGATACAGTTCCTCGTGATGCAAGAAGTACTCGGATTCCTCATCGTAATGATGCCCGAGATCCGGATATGACACGAAGGACGGCAGGCCTTCCACGCCTCCGGCGATGAACTCTTCTTTCGACACGATACCTATAACAGTAGATCAGCCTCCGCACTTGCCATGCCGATACCTCACAGGTGGGACCTACCATCCTGATTCTTATCCAGCTGCTTGAGCACTTTCTCTATAATGACCTTCCTCTTCGCCTCCATGTGAGCGTCTGGGGTGTCCTTCTTGGCGTAATTATGGTGAAGCCCGTACACGGCCTCCAGCTCTGCTATCGTCAAGAACCCGTCCAGGTCGAGATCGTGGAGGCTGAGCAGACCAGAGAGGTAGGGTCAGCGATGTGTCTTCAGGGCGACAAAAGGCATGACGAGCGTACTTGAAGAAGCTTTCAAGATCAAAGTTATCGATGTGATGTTCCTGCGCCATCTGATTGCAGATGGCCGAATTCGCAGTTGCGAATAAAGCAGAGGCAAAAAGTGGTCGGAACATGGATGAGCCTCGCGCCAACTCAATTGATACAGATCGAGCTCGAACATACGTGCTTTTCCATGTAGCCTCTGTTATCGACCCCTTCCGGAACGTCTCCTGCCCCAGCTGGGGCGTGATGGTGGCCGCCATGAGCCAACGCCGCGGACAGCAGCGAGAGAAGAGATATGGTGCTCGCGAGCATAACGGAAGCCAGTTGCCGTTTGAACGCCGAGTGTTGGGGAGTATACCGGGATCTCTGCAGATGGGCGGAGACTTGGGCTTGGTGACGGAACGTATCGGTCGGTCGACGCGTTGCAAAGTGTCAACGCGGATTTCGTGGTCGGCGGTCAAGAGTCAAGAAGGGAAGAAGGGTGGTATGTTGAGCCAAGTACGCAGTACTCGCACGACGAGATCAAGGAGGATATTACTCTTTGTGGCAACCGCACTTGATCAGCGAGGCCGGTGAATACCACTCATCTCGGCTGAGACCTTGTCGCGTTTGTGCTGATGATGAATCTCGCGCTTGTTATGTAAGCGCGTTTTGTTTACTTTGTGTTTCAGACGAGGGATCGACCGGGTCGTCGTTCCTCGATAGCTCCTGAATCACCTTTTCCTCGCCTCTGCCTCTAGTTCTGGACCGGGCAATGCACCAGGTATACATGGGTATACAAGCTCTGTACTCGGGTTCAAACAGCCAGGGACTCTGCGGCCGTTGTTATCCCCCACGATGCGTATCCGGGCCTCGGTAACTCGCCTAGCGGGCCGGACGGAGGTAGCCCATCTCAGGACTTCTCGACTCCCGACTACTCGCTGTCACAGCTGCCGACCACTGGCTGCCGCCGGCACAAATGCATCCCTATACGCCATTTGTAGTGGAAGCCCCTCTCCCGCTGTGCGGCGCCGGTTTTCTGCAACTTCGGCCATTCGACTTGCGCAGTCGGAACCCTCCGGCAGTCCAGCGTCAGTACCGACTATCGAGAATGTGGATATGACGGGGTGGGAAACAATCATCGGTCTCGAGATCCACACCCAGTTGAAGACGAAACGAAAACTTTTCTCCTGTACGCACTGTATTCAATATCCTGATATCTGTATGGCAATGCTGAAGCAAGCGATATGTCCCCTTCACAAAACTAGCTGCTGAGACGAGCTGGGAAGCCGCGCCAAATACGTCGATTGTGCCGTTTGATGCAGCCTTTCCTGGAACATTACCTGTCAGTTCCTCTCGCACCTCTGGCTTCGACTACTTGGCTGAGGAATCGTACGCTGTGCAGATCCTGAACAGGAAAGCGGTCGACCTGACGCTGCGGACGGCGTTAGCTCTGAATTGTGATATCGTAAGTGTTTGTGTCGAACCTCTGTCTTTTATGCCTGATCAATACATATCCTTCCAATAATAATACGAATTCTGCAGAACCCACGGTCAACCTTCGACCGCAAACACTACTTCTATCACGATATTCCCGCTTCATATCAAATAACACAGCATTACAGCAAGTCTGCAGGAATCGGCCGTTGAATCTCAAGCTCATCCGTTCCCACTCCCACTCAGACCCCATAGCGACTAACGGCCACGTCAATATTAATGTGCCAGAAACCGATTCATCAGAGCGCCTGCCGGTACGGATCCAGCAAATACAAATAGAACAGGTGCGAAGCCGACGAGGATGTTGCTTACAATTCAGCTGATTCATCTTGCGTGGTTGGCATGAACTGAAAAAGGATACAGCAAAGACAAGTCGCTCGAGTAAGGGAGGTGTATTCGTCGATCTGAACCGGGCAGGTTCAGGACTGATGGAGATCGTGACCGAAGCCGATATGAGGTCTGCATAATTTGGTCGTTCGATACCGACTCCGGCGAAGAAGCAATCATTACTAACGTTCATTACTTTACATTGCCTATGGTAGATCGCCAGCGCAAGCTGCATCTTTCATCAAGAAATTGCAGTCCATCCTCCGTAGACTGGGAGCTAGTGACGGGGACATGGAAAAGGTACGTTAAGCTTGGTCTGTGTGAAAACGCTATCTGACTGAATTCATCTGCAACTCAGGGATCACTTCGAGTCGACGCCAACGTATCGATCCATCGAGCAGGAACCCCGTTTGGGACTAGATGTGAAATCAAGAATTTGAATAGCGTCCGCTTCATGCAACAGGCCTTGGGTATGTTCCTGTTGATATGTTCTCGCTGCCGACTGAAGTCGTCATGATAAACCCCCCCCCCCGCGCCTCCCCGTAACCAGATTACGAACGTCGGAGACACGCCATTCATTACCTCACCTCCCCCGACGTCCCGCTGAGGCAGGAAACTCGAGGCTTCAACGAATCGACGGGCAAGACACATACTTTGCGGACAAAGGAGGATGCGGAAGACTACCGATATATGCCTGACCCAAACCTGCCACCGATAACGATTGCGTCTGTAAGTCGGATATTCAAATAGTTGCACGGAGAGCTGAAAAACAGTTCGTGTCCTTGCAGAACTATCTCGAGAACCTGACCAAGGCTCTTCCAGAACTGCCAGATGCTGCTCGGGACCGCTTGTCTGCCCACTACGGCATTACCCCCACCGATGTGGATACCTTGATGAGTATGGACGAGTTCGATGGCCATGGTATCAAGTATTTCGAGGAGGTCGTTAAAGGCTCGAATTCATCCGAAAGTCACCTTGACGGCAAGAAGGCAGTCAACTGGTATGTGTTATATACGATGATCTTCTTCGTGCAACGGCTGACTGCATATTTGACTCGACGGTGTCTAGGATCACTCATGAGCTTCTCGGCCAGATGGCACAGCGGGATGTCGCTTGGACTCCGGAGAGGTTCCCGTCACATAAGATGCGGGAACTGCTACTTATGGTGGAGAAAGGAGAAATGACAGGTATGCAGTTATGAATCGGGTTTGTGCCTCTGCGACTGACAAGTTCAACTCACCTCAGGAACATCGGGAAAGAACCTTTTACGTCACGTGCTTTCAGAGAACAGCAAGACCTCCTCCGACATTGCGACCATCGCTCGCGAACTCGATCTTTTGGCTCAGGATGGTGATAAGCTGGAGGATCTATGCAAAGCGGTCATTGCAAAGTTGCCAAAAGAAGTAGAATCGATAAGGAAGGGGAAAGTGAATGTGGTTATGCGCCTTGTGGGGCAAGTGATGAAGGACAGCAAAGGCACGGCAGACGCCAAGAAGGCGAGGGAAGTCCTGGTAAAACTCATAGAGGACAGCAAGACGATATAGATGGATACAGGATGTAAGGACATATCGTTCATCTTCTAGAAGGCCAGGAAGATGCCGCGGTCGAGCGCTTCAATTGTCGCCAAAAGGTCCATGCCAAGAGCAGCAACCAACTCAGCTACGATCTTCTGAACAGCGGCGGGATTCCGGAACGGCACGTCCTGGAATCACAGATTGCAGAGGGTGACCATCTTGTTACGACGGAAGTCATGAAATACTTACATTCAGCAAAACCAAAGACCCATCGAGGAAGACGACAAGCTTGCGTAAATATGTGGCGGGAATGGCTTCGGGGTTCATGAACGAAGGTGGCGGTGGCTTTGGCCACGTTGCATGTGTCCTCATCTTCACGCTTTTGTCTTTGGTTGGACTTTGACCCGCTGTCAACGGCGGATCTCCAACCAGTGTCTCGAGGCTATCCGGATTTGTGTCGAACGGCGTATAGCCATGCGGCCTTTTGTCGATAATCTTAACAGCTAGGTCCAACGGGTAGAACTTGTTCGTACCCTGAGTTCGGCAGGTTCTTAGCGTCCAATCAAAGCAAACGAATGCTTGACAGCTACTCACCGGATCGAGCAATTCAGAAGGCGCATACTCGCCCTTGTAACGCATCTTCTGGCAAGTCCGTATGTAGTATCCCATATAGAGCCAGCTCATATCCTTCATTCCCGCGTTATGAAACTCTCTAGCAAGAGCCGCTTCTCTCAAGGCAGAGAGCTGTACCAAAGGCAGCGGTCAGCCAAGGTTCAAAGGCTTACTCTTGAAGCTCACCTTCCCCAAACTCGCCCAGGCATAATCTGGATCCCACACAAAGTATACGCTGGAAACGCAGCCTGGCAGGATATCCAGGACGGAGAAGGCGATTAGTCTGCCATTGATGCGATGCACTAGAAAGACATATAGCATTTTCAATTTTTCAACTTCACCCATGCGAGATATACTTGCGTTGATGGAAGCAGCCATAATGTGTTGGCAAGTACTCTGAAACTTCGGATGGTTTCGGGTAAGGTATACGTTGTCTCTACGAATGGTTGCGAGCTGAATGTCAGCTCGTCTTGTCCTATTGTACTTGGCGATATGCAAGGCTTACACCTAGCGGGTTCTTGCACAAGAACCTGTTGAACCCAGAGATGGTGTTCTTACCCGGCTTGTCGTTGTGCACCGCCTCTTGATAGCGCTTGTACAGTTCGAATCTTTCCATTGCTGCTGCAGCTGGTACCAGTGTCACCTCATACCGCACGGCGGGCTTCTCTCCGGGAGACATCGCGAAGGAGTACTCGGTAGCGTGGAGTTCTTTAATGTAGTCGTATGGCTGGGTCTGTGGCTGTTTACTGACGCATTTCGCCCTCTCCGCTACCTGTTGACTTGGCGCTTCCGCATCGCCGGGTTTGCAACCCTCAAGCACGAAACGCTTCCACCTGTTCAACAGGTATCGCATCTTCTTGTTTTTCCCCGGATCGAAACGAAGGGAGTCGAGTCGAATGGTGTACTGCGGACAACAAGTGTTCTCCATGTCTGGGCTGTGCTTTGAAGTAAGCAGGAGGAACGATGTTCAGTTCCGAAATTGGGTGGTCGCTCGGGAACTCTCTGGACATACTGGTAGACATAATCTCCGGATCTTCTCCACCCTCTATCGATGAGCTCTTGATATACCTGTGACGAGACGGCGAGTATCTTAGTGATTTCCAGAGATCCAGTGCAGATTTCAGCTTACCCGCGGAGACATCTGCGGAGTGGTCACTGAATGCAGAAGCACAAAGGGGAACTTGAGTCTATGATTGTTTTCGCTGCCGACTTGACGCACTGCCATAGGACCTGCTTGTATACTCTGCCGATTCTCTATTGCCTGAAGAGCAGTATCCGCAGGTTGACGAGGTATAGCCTATCGATTCGTCCAGACATAAGCCATGTCCCTATTGCTCTGTTCGCCAATGAGACCGTATGCTCACCATTCGGCTCAATCAGGGTAGGAAACTCGCCATCTTGCGTGTCGGCTGAGTCAGTCTGCTCATCTTCCTCTTCTGAGCTGGTCACGGGGTCGGAGGAGGCGGAACCCATGGACTCGTCCGAGTCTGGCAAATTAGCTGCGCACGTCGATTCAGGAGTTGCCATTCGCTTCGGGGGTAGAGCAGTGTATGATCAACAATGGGGTTCTACGATGGTGTCCTTGAGCCTCGTATCGAGACAAAACCCAGGTCGGCTGCTGCAAGAAGTTTTGCAAAGGTTATGATGAGTATATTGCAAGGATGCCAGGGCTTATCGGATCGTACTGATACCTGAAACGCCGATCATTCTCACTTCGTAAACACGCTTGGACATGCAGTCTGATTTCGGTTTCAGTAGTGGCCTGCCATCAACCACGATCTGTTCAGAGCACTCGAATCGACGGAGGACGGCCATCTCAACGACTTGAAGCCGTTCGCCAGTGGCCGGCCGACCGCTGGATTCTCTTGAGCGACATCTTCTTCAGCATGTCGAAATCGCAGTCAAGTGGCACACAGTGAGCATTCTCCTCCGCTTCTTGCGAGACATCTTGCTCACAAGAATGCCAAATGACAGGCCATCGATCTCGGCATACTTTGCGAAGCCGTCATCTCCCTTGCCCAAGCGGAAGCACTCGCCGACGCCACAGCCAATTCCTAAAGTAACCTCTTCGAACGCCAATGAACCGATCGAAATAGACGAGTTTGACGATGACGACCTCAGCATTCAGTATCTTGCGCAGCCTGCCCAGAAAAAGGCTAGGGTATCCCCATCCAGACGCCAGCCTTCCGATGCAGCGACATTGCAATCGACCGCACAGGCATCTGGCGCAACGAGAACAGTGGAAAGCTTCTTCAGCAAGAAGACCGACAAGGACGCGAGGCGCAACAGCAGAGCGTTGGCGATACAGCAAGCGATCGATGGTGTCGGATCAGGGGGAAAGAAAGCACTACAGAAATACAAACTCGCCGACGGTATTGCTTCTGCAACTTCTCCTCAGTCCGGCGTTGCGTTTGAAGACTATCGCGTGTCCGCTATTGATTCCAAAGACAGCGACAAGGCGATGGACATCGACAGATCCGCGGCGGACGAGACCGCTGGAGAACACGGTGAAGAGAGCGAAATTCGACGCCGACGCCATGCAGCATGGCAAAAGCGACTCCAAGCTCCCTCGGGGCTCGTCCCGCGGCGGCGCTCCCTGAACCTGGACGAGGCCGAGGCAAGAGAAGCTCGTGCGACGCTTGCGCAAGCCAGAGGAGAAGAATATCATCCGGATGGTGAGGCTGAGACGCCGATCGAGGAGAGGGATGATCCGGCCGAGGTTGAAGTCTTGCAGGAGGCCGTGAAGGGTGGTCGTGGGAAGAATACGAAGGCGGGGGTTTCGAGAGCTGTCAAGGGAAGAGGGAAGAAGAAGGAAGAAGTTGGACCGAGTGGTCAGACCTATACGCCTCTTGAGAAACAGGCAAGTCCATGAGATTTGCCCGTTCGAGGCCGTGTCTAACCTGAAGAAAACGCCCAGTTTATGGAGATCAAGGCGGCGAACCCGGACGTATTGCTTCTAGTTGAAGGTGAGTTTCTCCAAATCCCCGCACGAAGTAGTTTTTCGACGATCTATGCGCATTCCAGTCGGCTACAAGTATAAGTTTCACGGAGATGATGCCAAAATTGCATCAAAAGAACTCGGAATAGCCTGGTACGTATTGCAAACATGTCTGGGCACACCTCAGTCAAGCTAACACAGAGTGCCGCCTACAGCTTCCCTCTGCGAAACTTCTACAGCGCGTCGATTCCCACACATCGATTGCATATACACGTCAAAAAGTAGGTCAAATAGCGCTGACACAGTCACAGTGAAGCTTGCTGAACTTCTGTCCTATGCCAGACTGGTACAGCTGGGATACAAGGTCGGCGTCGTGAGACAGACGGAAACGGCCGCACTTAAAGCTATAGGAGACAACAGAAACAAGCCATTCGAACGCAAGTTGACGAATTTATATACTTCAGCTACGTAAGATCTGATACTGCGAAGACTTTCGGCGCTCGTAGTTGTTAAGGACTCTGTCATTCACAGATACGTCGACGATTCAAGTCTCCTCGACGTCAATGGTGCAGTCGCTCCAGTTGGATCGACGGCGCAGGCGGCGACCAACGCTTTCGTTTGCCTCACGGAAAGTAGTGCTGGAGGAATCGGAACCGACGATCGTGTCAACATATCCATCCTGGCTGTTATTGCAAGCACAGGGGAAGTGGTATACGATGATTTCGTCGACTCGCATCTCAGGACGGAACTAGAGGTATGTCGTATTCTCGGTCCACGCGGTATTCTGCTGATATACATGGATTGGTACTCACCTTTGCACTGACAGACACGACTTGCTCATCTCGAACCTACAGAGATATTGATCCCGAGCGATAAACTTAGCAAGCAGACACAGAAGCTTCTCAACTCTTTTGCAGGAGTGTCCAGGTATGGGCGCTTGCCCCACACCTGATGGTCCTTTTTCATGGCTCATGATAATTGTGTTACCAGGACGTCCGCACATCTCAAAATCCGTATGGAGACTACACCATTCCCTCAAAGCCACAGTCCAGCTCGGAAGGCGGTAATCAATTTCTACACACGAGGTGCACCGAAAGAGCGGTCGACCGGCGCGATATCGATCGAAGATTCAGATGATGAGTCCGAGCTCGTACCGCCAAAAGGTCAACCAGAGGATGTCGAGGCAAAGAAAGGTACGCTTGTGATCCCCAAAAACAGCCTGCTCCATCCGTAATCATTTCAAATCTACTTCGGATAGATGGCGAGAGGATAAAGATGCTTGAGCAGCTGCCAAAACAACTGACGTGAGTGACGCCGAGTATGAGCGGGCTTTTCCGTATGAGCAAGTCGTCGGTCAACGGTATGAGACTGATTGTTTCGCTTAGCATAGTGCTGGCAGCGGCCATCAAGCATTTGGATCGTGTGTGCTGTGCAGGTGCCCTCCTCCTGTGGCTGCTGATCGTTCCTGCATCTCAGGCTTCGGATTAGCGGACGCGCTTCTGCATATCGAAACGTTTGCCCAGGTGAGTCGATGTCTGCTTTGCAGGATCCCCACAAGGCACTGATATGCAAGTCAACTACTAGTTCTCTGCCCGTGCACATATGGTTTTGTCGGCAAATTGTCTCGAATCGCTGGAAATCTTCCGGAATCAGACGGATTACAAGGAGCACGGATCTCTGTTTTGGGTATTGGACCAGTGAGTGTTATATTGTTTGACCTTTGTTCCGGTATCAATGTCGCTTCTTAGCTGCAAGACCAAGGGTGGACGTAGAATGCTACGGGAATGGATAGGTAGACCCCTTACAACCGTCGAGTAGGTCACCTTTGAGAAATATGGCAACACTGCATGTTAAAGTCTTCCAATCTTAGGCCCTTGGTGCAGCGACTGGATGCGGTGAAGGAGATCTTAGAAACGCCATCCGTTTCTATCGAGAAGCTCAAGAGCCTACTGAGAAATCAACCAGATATGCAACGAGGCCTTTCTAGAATACAGTATGGCAAAGTAAGTTCTCAATTGCATATCCTGGGCCCCCAGCATATGGACTCACAGAGAATCATAGGCAACACCGAACGAAGTCGCCACCTTACTTCTAGCATTCAAGCGCATAGCTGTCGAGTTTGAGCATAACGTCGCGCTGCCGAGATCCTCGTTGTTGGCCGGGATCATCTCCAGCTTTCCGAAAATTCGCAAAGTCGTAGAGCGACTACTATCGGATATCGATATTCGACAAGCTCGATCTGACTCGACCGAGAATCTCTTCACGAATCCCGAAAAGTACCCGGCCATACAGGATGCGAAAGACGTGCGTATGTTCCTGCTAGAAGAAGTAAGCTTGCAGCTAAACACCTGTCAAATCAGTGTATGGCTGCAACACAGCATGAATTAGACGAACACCTCAAAGCAGTCAGGAAACAGGTCAAGCAGAACAGCCTGGAATATATAACAGTGGCAGGTGTAGAGGTGGGTTCAGCTCAAATGTATCCGGTTGCTTCACTGACCACGTCTTCTACGATCAGTACTTGATTGAGCTGCGCCTGAAACAAACAGTACCAGACGACTGGGTCAAGATGTCCTCGTGAGTGACCAGGGGCACAACGCCTTTACTTTTCCCTAAGCGAGCTCCCGAAAACCCCAGGACCAAGCACGTAGCAAGATATCACACACCTTTCATCATTTCCAAGTGAGTCTTGTCCTTGATTACTTTATGCCCGAGAGTCCGACTGATCATTTTCTCCAAAGAGCGAAAGAGCTGGAACAAGGGAAAGAAACGCTTCAGGCGGCCGCTACAGCTGCCTTCCTGCAATTTCAGCAAGAGATTGCAGCAGAGTATGAGGGACTGCGGAATGTAGCTGTCAGACTGGCCACTTTCGACTGCCTGCTCTCCTTTGCAATTGTTGCTGCAGGAGAAGGATACAGCCGTCCAGAATTCGTTCCCGAGAGTTCCGTGGCGATCAAGGGCGGTAGACATCCTATGGTACGAACACCCGTAACGTTTCAGTCCAGCTCTCCGAAGTACCGCTGACAAGTACTCTATAGGCTGAAGCGTTCAACGAAGATACTCTCTTCGTCCCGAATGACGTAAAGTTCGACCACCAAGGGCAGAAGGTGATGATTATTACAGGTCCAAATATGGCTGGAAAGTCTACAGTCGTCAGGGCGACCGCCCTCATTTGCAGTGAGTCTTCAACCACTGATGTTACTGTGCAGTGCTTGACCGTCTAATCCGAACGCTTGTGGCGACCTAGTCATGGCGCAGATCGGAAGCTATGTGCCGGCAGAGAGTGCGACGTTGGGTCTACATGATGCAATCTTCACGTGAGTATGCGTCCTCAGCCATCCGCACGTAGCTGACTCCCCCGACCGTGCTCGCAGGCGAATGGGTGCTTCTGACGAATTGAGCAAAGGGCAATCAACGTGAGTCCGCTCCAAATGCTCGGGCACATTTTTTGCACGTCCTGAGCGATTCTTTCCACGTCAAGGTTCATGGTGGAGTTGACAGAGACATCGAAAATCTTGCGAGAAGCAACCAGCAGATCTCTAGTCATTCTGGATGAGCTAGGCAGAGGCACTTCAACGCATGATGGGACGGCCATTGCTTACGGTGTTCTTGGTAAGCTGTTCCTGTATGCTGGACGACGGGTGGAAGGACTCATGATATGTTGTCAGATTGTCTGGCGACTATGGGATGCAACACGAGTAAGCTTCCTCGCCAAACACTGTTCTTCAAAACTTGCTACATCGATTTTGACCTACTGCAGTGTTCATTACGCACTTTCCGAGTCTCTGTCGGGATATCGTATCCAAGTATCCTGTTAGTCATATCGTTTTCCCTCTGTAAATCCGCGGGAGCTGACGCTTCGGTACCCCTCGCTGTTTCAGAGTATCTGCGAGAACTACTATATGGATTTTGCCGAATTGGAGATGAAAGGTGTGCCCAACGCGTCACCAAACCTTGTTGGTGCGATCCTGAATCTTAATGTGTTTTGCCTTCGCAGATGGCTCCAAGGAAATTGTTTTCCTCTACCGCCTCGTGCCCGGACTCGCGACTCGCAGCTTTGGAGTGTGGGTCGGAAAACTTGCGGGAATCCCGCAACAGGTGTTAGACCGAGCACAGCAAAAAGGGGACGATATGCGACTGCAGCAAATCACAAGATCGGTCGAGAAGATGCTGGACACGTCTCGGAGTCCCGGAAGCGCAGTGTTACCTTCCAGGGAGATTGTGCAGCTGCTACTCAAGGCCAGAGTAATCCTCAGTGCAAGGCGATAGCGCGTATCCGTCCTGGAGACCCCTATCTGGCGACAGGAAGTAAAGCTTCAATACGACGGGCTATCGCGCCGGTCGGTGAACTAGATAAGCATCGGTGAGGGTTGTGAAAGGATGCGCATTCTTATCGAAATCGAGCTACAAGTGCCTGAAGTCATATGCGTGGCCTCCCCTGTGCTGGCCACAAAGGGCATAGGACGATTCGGATGCTATCCTTCCATAGTCGAGGCGACGCGATAAGACCTCAACGGCACTACGGTGTGGGTATCGATATCGGCGAGGACTGCTCCGCAACGTTGTCCCGACAGATTTAGGCTCCGATGATGCCTGTGTGATATCAAGGAAGAAAGTCCATTTGCATTGAACGACCGCAGAGATATGCACAAGCATATAAAGTATACGACCTCATAGTTTTGTGGCCGCCGCATCCTTGCGCTCCATTTCCGTCCACACGTCTGTTCGCTTTTCGACGTCTTCAGACTAGACGTTGCCATGACTTACCGGGCCTTAATGACAACCCGGAATGATTTAGGTCATCGGATAATCAAAGAGATGAACATGGTAAGACATTGAGGAGGTGTTTGTCGAAGTAGCTTCTGTCTAACGGTGATTGCGATACCGCCTGGTCTCCACTCATACACGACAGATCCCTTTCCCCGCTTCAAACTCGCCTGTCGGACAATCATCGTATCCCTCGAACTTCGATTTAGTCGTCCCACAGCCGATTGTACGTTTGATGCCGGGGCTCTCGGTCGGAGCAGTCGGAAACTTGGATGATAGGGTTCCTGTTCGGACTCACAAGCCTCATTTGGAATATGAGCCTTTAATGGAAGCAGCGGACTTTTTTCGTCAGTTCCACTCAGAACTAGAATGCTGAAGGAGGGGCGTATGAGATAAAGGGTATATCGCTCGTCACGAACATCGAGTGGCTGAAACAAAAGAGCAAAAAGGTTTCTCTGATAGCTGTTGTGTACGCATATACTGAAGATCGCAACGTTCATATTTCAATCGTTATGTGCTGGACTAGTTGTTTCTCGGGGATGAATTTGTCGCTGGCCATGACTCGGGTACGCCCGATATGGTAGGTCGACGGATGCACCAGAATGAACAAGGTTGGGGCTTTCAACATCAGCCTCCCCCTTTGGGACCTGATGAGACTCTTAGAAGTGCGTGATGTCAGTACCATACATAGTAGGCAACTGAGAGGCATCGAGCCAATCCAAAAGAGCCACAAAGCTGGCAAAGGGGATCAGAATCAAGACGCGACCGAGAGCTGAGATCCGTACGGCGGCCGAGCGCGATGACGAGTCTAACCGCGCGACGAAGCGCTTACTCACCTACACTGTACGGTCACCTCAACACCGTGAATCATTTCGTTGGACACAGCTGCCGGATCAACGCTCTATAGCACCATAGCTTTTACCTGTCGGAGGAACACATCGAACCGACATAAATCGTTCTCTTCAACGGGATAGACACGCGTTTGCAGAGTTTTCAAAATGTTTTTGACGAGGTGAGTTTCCGTCGTTTCCGTCGTCTCTGAAGAATCGAACCTTGATCCCCTTACATTTCTGATCTCGAATCTGACTCAATTCTCCCGTTGTAGGTCCGAATATGATCGTGGCGTGAACACTTTCTCGCCCGAGGTGAGCAGAATGTGGCGCGTCTGTCAATGATGAACCAGTATGCTAACGCATTCGTTTTTGTCGTGAAGGGTCGACTGTACCAAGGTGAATAGCGGATGCGGGTTAAGGAAAGAAGCGGAGCTGACGGATTCACTGCTGAATACTAGTCGAATATGCTATGGAGGCTATCAAGGTGAGCTGCAGATCAAAAAGGGGTCCTTTGCTTCCCATACTGACAATCGGTGACGAAGCTCGGATCAACAACTGTCGGTATTGCCACGCCACAAGGATGCGTTCTCGCAGTGGAAAAACGAGTACAATCTAGCCTTCTGGAATCGTCCTCAATCGAGAAAATCATGGAAATCGATGCCCACGTTGGCTGTGCCATGTCCGGATTGACGGCCGACGCCAGGACAATGGTCGAGCATGCTCGTATGACGGGACAGATGCACGCATTCACGTACGACGAACCGATTGGAGTGGAAAGTGTGGCTCAGGCTGTTTGTGATTTGGCCTTGCGGTTCGGTGAAAGTGTGGATGACGATGATGCAATGATGGTGCGGTCGGGGATCGCGCATGATGTACGTATCGGCACTGAACGAGATGTTTCTCCTCTCTCCTCTAGTCACGGCCTTTCGGTGTTGCTTTGCTGATAGCTGGTATCGATTCGCGCGGCCCTGCACTGTGAGTCCGGATGTCATTCCTCATCGGCAAGAGCCCCATGCTTATGTGCGAATTGCAGCTATCACACCGATCCGTCAGGTACCTTTGTGCGATATGACGCTAAGGCCATCGGTGCAGGAAGTGACGCGGCGCAGGCTTCGTTGCAGGAAGCCTACAACAAGGTAAGACCATATCGACAGCTCGTATCCCAGGTTTCTGAAGGCGCCTTGCCTTATAGAACATGACTTTGGACGAAGCACATAAGCTCGCACTGAAGATTCTGAAGCAGGTGATGGAAGAGCAGGTCAACGAGAACAATGTTCAGCTTGCACAGGTTAGTATCTCAAGCTATGCGAACGCATTCTTTAGCTGACATTGCCTCCGAACAGGTTAAGCTCACTGGGAAGGGAAAGGAGGCTCAGTACGAGATCCTCACGGACGTCGAACTGAAACGATTGATCTCGGAGATGCAATAATGTGCAGTGAGAGCAGCATAGACAGAATAGGGGTGTAGGATATACAGTGATGGCAAGAGCATTCTTCCAACATCTCCGTTCTTGCTGTTTCTCGGTACTTTGGGGGGCGGTAGACCGCGAATTGAAGCATGGACGTCCCGAATGGCTGGTAACCTCCCCGGCCGGTCACAGTTGGCGCCCTGCACAGGTTACAGAGTGGTGTCACATCTATTCTGCTACGTACAACTCGGAAGTTAGGTCAGGAATCAAATCGTCAATTAGGCCCCTATTACCCGGAGGCCATAATCGCCTAGATCCCACGGATGGCTGTAATCGTCCGTAATCGTACCAATAAACATCAGATTCTTGGGGATCTCAAGTCTTGCCGAGACCGCTTCGACGAGAGACGGGGTAAATCCGCCATGCAAGGGGACCAGGTAGAGGTCCACCGTTATATCCGGGAATGCCTCGTCCACCAATTTAGAGTTTGCAACCAGTTCCGACCTAGGTAGGATAAGAATCAGCAATGGCCGTGACTACTCATACGTCCTGCTTACGGGATCTCTTCGATCAAGTCATACGCATGGATAAAGGCCACGCGACTTGTGTTCTCGTTGTTGCGAACATACAGCAACGCCTCCACCATGGAGGATATCTGGGTGATCAAGATGAGTACAGGACCTTGAAAAGATACCAATACATACTGTATCCTGCTTTATAAAGACCGCCACACTCTGGTCCTTCATGGATTGAATCTTTCGTATCATTCCCATCTTCCAGCGCTGTGAACGGCCCTTGCGAGAGAGATATGTGCTTCTCTCGCAGAGGTAGACGAACCATCTATAGAACGATGTCAGCTGTGGATAGGCAAGCAGCGTGAGAACAACGCAGAGCAGGACAATGGCAAAGAGGGCGAGGATCGCCGGGCTGCGAAACCAGGATTAGCGAAATCGCCCTAAACCTATACAGCCGCGCAACGGACCTCTGAGCGATGTTTCCTGTAATGGCGATGATGATGACCACATTTGCGGAAAGTACGACTGCAAGGGGTGCCTGATAACTGCGCTTCAATCGATTCCTAGTGATTTTCAAGACTACTCCGCAAATCGCGAACTGGCGGGAGGCCGGATGAGCATTGCAGTATCTATACGCGAAGGAAAGCCATCTTACACCGAAGAGGACTGTCATCTAGATCGGAGCGGATGAGCGGATCATGCGAAGAATGTCACGCTTCTCACTTACAAACGCCATACTGAAAAGATTCGACGCTTGGACCAGGTCGAATCTCGACGCGGAATAGATGATCAAGCACAAAGCGAGATACAGAGCGCACGCCATCCACAGGCTCCCAGTCTTGGGAAGTCGGCGGTTGAAGACAGCGGGCAATGCCCGATCGCTTAAAAGTACAAGGATTAGTGAATTGTAATTGACTCGACCGCGTCGCTCTCACGCCGTGAGCCGCTCTATTAAACTGCAAGAGGTAACAGCTCCTGTCTACGGGAGTTCCAAACGGTCATGACGCTGTTGAACCCCCTTTTGAAGCCCGCTTACCAATACACCTCCGCAAAGCTAGAATACATCGATGAGCCAAGGAGCCGATAATCTGATTTGCAAAGCGACTTACCACGATGGCAGAATCTACCACGATGATTTTCCTCAACCAGGTACCGCCGGCGACTTGACCGACCAAGCTCAATATATTGGCACCACCGAGGATCTGCTCAGTCGGCAAAACGGCGTAGGTTACGACAAGGACGGATAAGTTGACAAGCAGAGCTCCGATGATAAGGTTTCGAAGCACTGCGGGGTATACGTCCGGCTTGATGATGGAGATATAGCTGAAGAGTCTGGTCAGCCTGACTTCATACAGAAGATACGAGCGGTTCTTACGTTGGCGCGGACTCGAATCCAGTAACACCGAGGAGCCCGATACAAATCCCGTTGAAGATGGATCGCGCGATCCTGCCGGACCCAGATGGGCTAGCACGCCAGTTGTCCGCGAGAACCTGGCTTCCAGCTCTGGCCCAGTGAACGACGGCGGTGATGACCAGCACTAACATTGTCAGACACTGCAAGCAACCAAGTCGATGAAAAATTGGAGGTCTGGCTGTCTGTACAGCGGCACTCACGTGAAAAGAACAAATTCCCAGCGTGACGCTGCTGCTTTCGCGAACGCCGAATAGCAGAAGTCCAGTAAAGGCGACAAGAATGATGATGGTAAGGGTGAGATCCGGAAATGGTAGCGATACCTCTCCCTTGATGTACTAGGGCGGCGTACAGTCAGTCGCGAAGGTAACAAAAGGGGCGATCTGGCTTACCGAAGCGGCGGTAGCGGCAGAGACCACTCCAGTCGCAATGCTAAAATTATGGATTAGAGTTCATCGCATCCTTGGACCTCCGCTCTCTATGCTTACGCATCGATCAAGGTCACCGCAGCAGCGCACAAAGCCCAGCTCTTGGCCGTCAGATTGAGCAGATACACGTACTAGAAATGGCTCATATCAGTAACATTCCTTGATGGAGACACAGCCACGTTGCTTACACTTGCGCCGTCTATCCGTATGGCACTCCCCAGTTCCAGCAGTATAGGCCGGAAGAGGAATAATATGCTGCAGGCGACCGCCATGCATATTGGCGAGTAGATATCTGCCGTCGCACAAATCGCTGGAAGCCTGCCCAGGTTGTCAACAGTTGCTCGCAACCATGCTCCCCCACTCACGAATAAAATACAGAGCCCCATACGGCATTGCCCGCTATCGAAGTCGCCCGGTACTGGTCGAGTTTCGGATGATTTGTCTCAACGGCTATTCGGGCTGCCGCCTCTTCCAGATCTGCTAGTGTCAGGTCGAGATAGGCCAGTCTAGAAGAAGAATTCTTCAGCCCCGTCGAAGTGATCGCGCGACAGGCCTACTTTCCCCATCCCGCGAATTGCCAGGCATAGTCAAGGTTATTCGGAAATATTGGTTTTGGAGAAGCAGCCTTGTATGGACTCCGATTTCGTAACCTTCGCACGATCTGCGAACGCTTCAGCTAGTATTCATTATGTTCAAAATGCAGGCTTACCGTTTCGAACTCTGATCTTGCGAAACTGGGCGGTCGGATACGGTCGGCCGTCGGGGCTGTCATAGCTATGAGGACCGCATTCAGACCGACACGTAGACAGGGTAAGCAGAATGGGAAACAACCTACAATGGCGTGCAGTCCGTTTCCGTGGTGTATTGTTCGGCTCCGGTTCGAACAGCTCCTTGCCATCCCGACTGTTCTTCTTAGCACTGTCCCATTCCCCTAGTTCCATCGACTCCTCCGCGATGTCCCCTTCATGATTGGAAGTCGGGTCGAACTCCGCATACGGAAGTGTTAGGGGTGACGCCTCCCTGCTCTTCGACGGACTGCCAGTTTCGGGTGGCCTTGCCTGCCTGTCGTGTGTACTGGTCGATCTTAGCGGAGACTGAGCGATGATCCTCGAGAAGCGAACTCGGGACTGTGGGGTCGGAGCCTCAGCATGCCGCCTGGGAGGGGTGACGGTGTGTCCCAGACTCATGTCGGCGAATGTGCCGATGCAGGTTCCAAAACCAAATGAGCTGAATACCTGACTGAATTGCTATAAAGATACGTGCGTTTGTCTGCGCGATCGGTCGCTGATCGCTGACTGTTATTGTTTCAGAATTTCTGACTTTGCTTCCGTTAATCGATTCATTTTCGGAAGGAGATCACGAAAGTGTTCGAGGAAGATTGCATCTGCTCAAATCTGGCTCGCCCGTTTGGCCAAGTGGTTACGGCACTGCACTTGTACGTAGACGGTCGACGTCTTGCAATGCAGCGATCCCTCGTTCGACTCGGGGAACGGGCTAGGAAACTCCCTTTTTGCGGCTCAATTTGAGGTCGAGGTGCCTATTTAAAGCCGCTGGCAAGCTTGCAAGACGAGTATCCATACTCCGCCTCATACTCACTTTTTGCTGACCTTGTTGAGGGCAAGGAAGCTGTATGCACCCCGCCTTTTCACCGTCGAAGGCACCGATCCGACCTGACAGGGTGAATCGTCGTAAGAACGCGCCAACCTATACAGCGTGTATCAGTTTGTCTTTCCGGCGAAAAGACCGTCGTAGGAGGCGAACATATCGTCCCGGAGCAACTGGAGTCCGTAATGGTCGAACTCTCGAAGTTGTGGCATAAGAAGCGAGTGTCTTACCCAACCAGGAGAAATCGTACCGCACTCAGTCGCATTTCGCGAACAGTTCGTGTGGGATTGGCGCAGCATGTTTCGCGGCCCGTTGTGTCTCCTATTCAGGATATATCATGTTATGAAAACACGTAGCACGTCCCATAGAGAAGAATCTGTAGTAAGTAGAAGGATGTATCGCGGACTCGTAGTTGCTGACCGACTCCGACAAAAGCGATCATCTGGCAGGTTGACGTGCTGCTATATCTGTAACCAACAACGATTCGGAAAACGGCAGACCGAAGACTCTACATTGTCTGCGGGTATGGCCGAGTTCAAACACAATCACAGTTTCTGGCATCAGGCATCGACCTTGGGCGTCTGCAGGGCGGCAAATTGCCTATATTATACGAACGGGGCGCCCGACTGGCGTCGCAGCGGGGAGAGAACAAACTGCGCGGCCAGCTGCTCGTATCACATTCCAAGGCTATAAGAGCCGCAGCAAGTTCGTCTCGCTCAAGCATTACAATCGATCCGAGGATCAGGCAGAGGTCAAGGCCGCGTAGGTCAGGGCCTTGACCATCACTGTGATCATGCCGCGAGGATAGATACACGCGTTCAACTTTCCCGTTCGTTCCGGGAATAGAGTGAGGCCGGAGCTGCATAGCCGTTCACAATCTCGATGATCATGCTATGAAGATAGATACAAAGGTGTCATGGAATTTGACTGTACTCTGATATACAAGTGCGTTATGCTTTTGGGTTGTGCGCGGGGCAAACAGGATCACAGGTCGGTGACTAGGAACATGAATCAGCCGTGTGTCCGCAAAGATTCTGATTGCGTATACTCACCGCATCCTTTACTCGCATCCGACACCAGCTTGGTATACTTGTAAAGCGTTCCCTGGGTAACCTTGGGCGCCGGCGCCGTCCACGACGCCTTCCGACGCGCAATCTCCTCGTCGCTGACGTCCATGGCGATGCTGTTCTTGACGGCATCAATGTGAATAACATCTCCGTCCTGGACGAGGGCGATAGGTCCGCCGACGGCTGCTTCGGGGCATACGTGGCCGATGACGAACCCGTGAGAACTACGGGTGACCGGCGTGTCAGCGGCTGAATCCGCCTCTCCTCCTGGGGACACTCACCCTCCACTGAATCGACCGTCAGTGAGACACGCGACATCCTGTCCCAACCCGGCGCCCATGATCAAACTCGTCGGCTTCAACATCTCGGGCATACCCGGCCCGCCCTTGGGCCCGAGGTAACGCAGGACGACGACGGTCTTTTCGCCCTTTTTGATGCTTCCGCTCTCGATCGCGTGCACGAACGAGTCCTCGTCGTCAAACGCGCGGCATTTTCCGGTAAAGGTGAGGCCTTCCTTGCCGGTGATCTTGGCGACGGCGCCTCCGGGCGCGAGGTTGCCCTTGAGAATGCTGCGGACGTATACGTTGAATGACCTGCCCAGCTTTCGAGTGGACGACACTCACCGAATATGACCCGTCTTCTTGATCGGGTTGCTGACCGGTCGAATGATATCCTGGCCTTCCCAATCCTTCTTGTGCTTCACTTGCCACCTGTCGACGTTTTCCCCGAGCGTCTTGCCGGTGACGGTCATGGTCTCACCGGTCATCAGACCTTCCTTGATCAGGAAAGCCATGACGCCTACACAGAATAATCCTCAACATCCCGCAACACGGCTGGGGCAGCGGAAGACGACGTACTCGGGATTCCACCGATCCTGTTCACATCCTCCATCACGTACTTTCCACTCGGCCTCAGATCCGCAAGGAACGGGATCCTATCGGACACGCTCTGGAACTCGTCGAGCGTCAGTTCGATCCCGACCGAGTGCGCGATGGCGATCAAGTGAAGGACGGCGTTGGTGGATCCACCGAGGGCCATCGTGAGGACCTGTTCGCACACACCGTCCACGTGTTAGCTTGAAGCACCTTGCAGGTGGGGGATCCACGGGCGGGCGTACCATGGCATTCTCAAACGACTCGCGCGTCATGATATCCCGAGGCTTCAAGTCGAGTTCGAGCAAGTTGCGCATGACGCCGCCGATGCTATCCGCCTCGGCTTGCTTTTCCGGGTACTCGGCCGGGAAGGAGGACGAGCCGGGGAGGGTCATGCCGAGTGCTTCGGCGGCCGAGGCCATGGTGTTGGCGGTGTACATCTGCGGCCAAGGGGGATGGTTAGTGAAGGTGTGGAGGGGAGAGGCGATGCGATGGAACGTACGCCGCCGCATGCGCCAGCACCGGGACACGCATTCCGAATCACATCCTGCCTCTTCCTCTCGGCCTCGGGCGTCTGTCCTTCCTCGAGATACTTTCCATACGCCTGGAAGGCGGAAACAATGTCCAACTGTTCCCCCGTACACGATGAACCGGGCTTGATCGTTCCGCCGTAGATCATCAACCCGGGCCTGTTCAACCTGCCGAGGGCCATCAACGTTCCCGGCATGTTCTTGTCGCACCCGGGAACGACAACCATCCCGTCGAGCCAGTGACCACCGGCGGCGGTCTCGACCGAGTCAGCGATAAGGTCCCGGGATTGGAGGGAGTAGGCCATCCCGAACGTTCCGTTGGAGATCCCGTCCGAGACACCGACGGTGCCGAATTGGTAGCCAATTAGGCCGGCGTTGGCGATGGATTGCTTGACGCGTTGGCCGAGGCCGAGGAGGTGCTTGTTGCATCTGGCGGTGGCGAGGGCGGGGCGGGACGATGCGTCATGTGGAGCTGGTATATACGGTGAGGAGAGGTGCTTACGGGTTACCTTCGTACCAAACACTCGCGACACCGACCATGGGCTTTTGGAAATCGCTTTCCTCCTCGACACCATCTGTGGCGTACAACATGGCCTACCACACCGTCGTCAGTCGTCAGCGACGGACAACATACTCGTCGGCCGACTTGGACTGACCTGGGAAGCACCCTGACTCTTGTCCTGCGTCACATTTCGCGAATACTTGTTGAGCACCTGCTTGGCCATGGACGCCGACGCCGAGGTGTGGAGCGAGGCCGCATTACGGATACGGGCGAGACGAGCTGGTCGTGGGAGTGCCAACATGTTGGTAGTATGGGGGATGGGATGGGACTGGGGAGGAATAGGAGATATGACCTTGTTCTCTAGTTATGGAAATGTGGCGATCGACGCGAATTCCGCTCCCCCAGATTGGCCAAAGGGTTTCCGTTTCCGGTTTCTCGGGTCAGTCTCGCCCGAAGGCGGTCACCCTGATCACGTGCTAGTGTTTCAGATTCATGTGCGGCCATGATGTGTGCAAGCCATTATAATTCCCATTCATTATCCATTCGATTGATCGAGTCCCTTTCTCGTCTGCGTCATGGAATCTTCCCCTTAGCTACCATGGCCCACGCACTCACCACACCAACCAAACCCACGGCCACCACCACCCGCCCAACAGAAAAAGTCCGCTGCAAATGCAATCATCTGGCAAAACGCCTCACCTCGCGGAGCGAGAAGAATCCCGGACGAGTCTTTTACCAGTGTTACAAAGGCCGAGATGACCCAGAGAGTTGCAAATTCTTCGGTACTTCCTTGATATCATCGAGTGGAAACGCGATGCTGATCCAGCCACGTCTGATAGTCTGGGAAGACATGATCCCCATCCCGGGGAAAGAAACCGATCCCGACGCGAAAGCGATCGGTACTTCCCCCCTCGTCGCGCGGTACAACGCTTCCCTCGCCGCCAAGGCCTCGCCCATTCCTAAAGCCGGGAACAACGCCAGAGGAACCGGGGTGACGACCCAGGGCTATACCTATACCCCGACGGGAAAATCACCTCTAAAGCCAATCACCTCCATCCCCCACCCGCCTCACCCCATAGCCCCGGCAGCGCACCCGGTCGATCCGGAACACCGACTCTCCTCAACGCCCGACGAACAACAACCCCTTCCGGAGCCACAGATCCCCGATGTGACCCTTGGCGCATGGTGGAACAGTGCCAGGAAACGGGCGATGGCGCGAAAACGGAGGCAAGTGATCACGCGTGCCCTTTCGGCAAGGACGAGTGACGATTCGTTATCGGAAGAGAGCGAGGAGGAGATTAGCGGACACGAGCGCGGCGCGCGGACGAATGGAGCGGCCGAAGGAGGCGAGGAACCGATCGAGGCGTTCGAGTCGGTCCCTACGGCCAGGCCCGCGCCGTCGGCGGGTGGGACGCGGAGGAGTGATGATTTCGATGATGAGGATGAGATTGCGTGGGGTCAAGTGGACGTGGATGCGATGGAAGCGAGGGCGAGTCAGGCGATTGCAGACACGCCGCCGCCGCCGCCATCACCACGGACGTCGGGTGATGAGATGGCGCGGCGGGCGCGGGATGGGTCGACGAGCGCGGCCGCGGCGCATGTCGCGGCCATACGGACACCGACGACGACGGGGACAAGGTTTATCGATCGCTTGAGAGCTGTCAGCACGGATCAGGGCACCGTATCGACCACCAAGAAACGCAAGCGGGAACACGATGAGGCTGGGATCCCGCCACCGCCGCCGCCGCTGTCGTCCGAGGTGTCCGTGATGGATCGAACTTTGACGCCTTCGTTTGTCAGTGCTTGTGCGATCTTGACGCCGCCCGAGACGGAGCGCCGGCAAGATCTCTGGGCGTTCAGTTCCGCCACCGATTTCCAGGGAACAACACGCCCAAGGCCCGACATACAAAGACTTTCTTCGGTAACGCCAGTCAACGGTGCGGCATCCGTCCACGTCCACCCTTTGCTCGAGGCTCTGAATAAGGACCTCGTACGACGTGACAGGAAGGCCGCGGCGGACGAGAAGAGTCGCGAGATGTTGAGGGGACGCGTCAAGGCGCTCGAGGGGAGGGTGAGGGAGTTGGAGGCCGAGTTAAGACGGGTCAAGAGTGGGCGGTGAGCGGGATAGAGGGGGCAGCTGAGATGTATTGTATGGTGTGTGCAGAGAAAACGTTGTATGGCTAGAAGTGTAGAACAAGTTGAACGATTGTGAATACACGGAATGAACCTCGCTCCCCCTCCCCCTCGCTGCGGATCCAGGTTGACGCGTTTCACCGACGCGTAGACACGCAATGGAAAGGAAAGGAAACGAACGCCTTGATCGCTGCCTCCCTCCTTGTCTCTTGTCTCCTGCCTTTCACTCGACGGTTTCCTTTTCCGTTTTGTTTCAATCACCATGGCGTACGACCAACCATCAGCCTCGCCGTCCAACCCTTCATTCCCGCACCGCACGATGGCCAACTCCCCCGCTCCTCCGCTCCCCAACATCAACCCTTCCTCATCTACCGCCCTTCAACCGGGATCGATGGTCAACCCTCCCCTGCCCTCGGGCAACGTCACCCCTCTCGGCGCCCCTGGGTACGGAAATCTAAACAACGGGCAAGGCCGACCGGCGGGGAGCGACAGGGGCCCGGATTACGTCTACTTTGAGCGAAAGCCGGCGCAGTTTGGGGAAACGATCGCCCAGAAATCGACGGCGGCCAAGATGCGGCTAGAACTGTATTACAAGGAGACCGTGGAGGGTGTCGTGGGGAGAAAGGAAAGGTACGTCGCGCCTGGTGCGTGCAAGGTAGAGGCTGATCGGAATGGTATCACGCGTAGACGAACGACGCTCGAGAAGCAGCTTGCGGCGGATCACGAGACGCCGGATCATATGAAACATCGTCAACTGCAGGCTTTGGGTCGACGGGAGAGCAAGTATGTAATTTCTGACGAGCTTTTGCCGCGTGCTGTTGATCAACATCCGTGCATCGATCTTACAGCTTCTTGCGGCTCAAACGGACAAAGATCGGCCTGGATGACTTTAGGACGGTCAAGGTCATCGGTAAAGGAGCATTTGGTGAGGTGAGTTCCAGCACCCGCCGCGCCGTCATATGACCGCGCCAAGGCTGACGACTCTGCGCTAGGTCCGTCTCTGCCAAAAGGTAGACACCGGCAAGATCTATGCCATGAAGACGCTGTTCAAGAGCGAAATGTTCAAAAAGGACCAGGTGAGGTTGACCCGTGACGTGCATCCCGCGGGGGCACTAACCCCTCTTGCCGTGTCAGCTCGCCCACGTCCGAGCCGAACGGGACGTCTTGGCGGAATCCAACTCGCACTGGGTTGTGCAGCTCTTCTACTCTTTCCAGGATGCGGACTACCTCTACCTCGTCATGGAATTCCTGCCCGGAGGTGATCTGATGACCATGTCGGTATTCGGCGAATCGAGCTAGCGGATTCGGGCTGACGGATCACATCCTAGGTTGATCAAGTACGATACCTTTTCTGAAGACGTGACCAAGTTTTACATGGCCGAATGCATCTTGGCCATCGAGGCTGTTCACAAGCTCGGCTTTATCCATCGGTAGGCTGTTCCCGTCCCATCTGCCAGGCTGGGTGTCGATCCTCTTGCTCCGGCCTTAGTGACATCAAGCCCGACAACATCCTCATCGACGGAACGGGCCACGTCAAGCTGTCCGATTTCGGTCTCTCCACCGGATTTCACAAGCAGCACGATTCCGCCTACTACCAGCGTCTCCTCGGCGGCGGTGACGTCTCGAGCAATGCGTCATCCAACCCCAACGTCGGGAGCCAAGCTGGCGTCAGGAACAGCGTCATGGTGAATGCGATCAATTTGCAGATGACTAGTAAAGGGGATATCGCGACGTGGAAGGCCAATAGGAGAAAGTTGGCGTACTCGACCGTGGGAACGCCCGACTACGTGAGTGGTCTCGTAGATGCGTCCGCTAGTGTCGCGTGTTCAACCTGCGCTCCAGATCTGTCCCGAGATCTTTTTGCAGCAGGGATATGGCAAGGAGTGTGACTGGTGGTCGCTGGGCGCGATCATGTACGAATGTCTTGTTGGTACGTATCATATGGGATTCCGATATGGCCAAACAGCTGATAGCCCGCGACCTTCAGGATACCCGCCGTTCTGTTCCGAGAACCCGCATCAGACGTACCAAAAGATCATCAAGTGGCAAGACTATTTGCACTTCCCCGACGATATCCGTCTGAGCCGTGAAGCTGAAGACTTGATCCGAAGGTGAGTCGATACTCCGTGATCCCGAAACTTGTCCTGATTGTCCATTCCTAGGCTCCTGACGGGAGCCGAGAACCGATTGAACATTGACCAAATCAAGAGCCATCCCTTCTTTTACGGCGTTGACTGGTCAACGATCCGTAACATTGACGCACCCTTTGTGCCCAATCTCAAGAATCAATTCGATACATCCTACTTCCCCACCGAGGACCTCGATCAGGTCCCGGATTTGCCAGCAAGCGGAAGGAGCGGAGAAGCACCTGCCAAGGATTTGGCCTTCTTGGGTTATACGTAAGTGCGCTCCCCTCCATGTTGATGCTTTTATTCATCATCCATACAACAGGTTCCGACGTTACGAGTCGCTGTAAAACAGAAACGCACATCCTTGTAACGACACTTGTCATATCGCTCCGCGCATCAATAGATGTCGCGAGCACTACTGTATCATCCTACGTAGTCTTTCCCGTTCATTCATGTCATTCGAAAAAACTTCCTGCCCCCAGTTGCATTGTACTCTTTGTGAGGAGCTCCACGCTAGCCAATGCTCTACGCGCGAGTCCGCTTTGCACCAGGTTCGAAAGCAACGTCGCCAGGATCTAGCTCTCCGAGGGGTCGCCTTGGCGCTTGATGCATAGCTGGTGGTCCCCCTCTACTGCTGTTTACCAGAACCATGATACATGAGCCTTTGCGTACGTCGCAGAACCCGATACATTACTCACAGATTCTCCTCGTTGCCTTGATTGTGCTGAAACATGTTTACCCCTTTCGCACTCGTAAACTCAAAACCTCCAGCTGATGATCTATTCGCAGCTGCAGCGGGATCTGAAACACTTCTGCCGCCGATATTACTGGATCCACTGCCGCCCGCATTCAGGTCACTCGGGAACCTGAAGCCACCGACTATGGGTGGGTGTTTGACTTCGGAATAGCCAGTGCCGTGTTCGCGACCGAATCCGTCTGTCTGCACACCGTTCGACTGCTGCTGCTGTTGCGCACTCTGCATCAATGCAGCTCTCCTCCTCCTGCGTCCTGCTTCCTTTTCATCTTCATCACTCGAGCTCTTGTGTTCTGGCTTGACGTCGCCTTGTACTGGCTTCAGTCCAGCTGGGTTTCCACCATTTGCAAAGTCCTTGCTCTTGACTTGTGGAAATCGCGTCGACATGGTAGATGCAGATGTTGACGCCACCGAGATATCGCCAACGCTTTCATCAAACACGCTTCCACCGTAAGACTGATCGCCCAGGGCAAGATCGGCTCCGGTCGGCATCGTTGCGGGGTCGTCCAGTTCCATGCTCGCGAGATGTTCTTCGTCCATGCTAAACTCTTCCTCGAGCGCCGTTGTCATCGGTCTCGCGATAGAATGCCCCGCGGCACGCGCATCCGCTGCGGTAATGCTAGGTCCCGGCAGATTGCTCGTCCGTTGCTGCACATGCGCCGGCAGGGCTGGGACCGCAAACTCTGAGTTCCCGTTGGAAGGGCGGGGTCGCATACGGCTTTGCGCGATACTCGGGGCGGAAACTTGTTTCGTCAAATGTCGCTCGTTCAGCGCTTCAAGGTACGGATGCGCTCGACAGGATGGCGGAAGGGGTACGGAACTTGATTCTTCGGTTTCTGGTTCGTCAAACTCTGGTCGTCTCCAGAGGTCTCGCGGTTGCAGCGGTACCTTAGACACCGGCAGATGAGCTTGCCGTTTGGCCACTCACCGAAACGCCAGACTCACGGGCTTGACCTTGATCTTCTCAACTTCCTTCGTGTATTCCTTATCATACAGGCAGTTTCCCAGCACATTCCCAAAACTACGCAGCGTTCGCTTGACGGCATCCGTGACGGCTTCCTTCTTGGCCTTTTGCGGGAACACGGCGGATGAGTGTGTCCTGCCGCGCAATGTGGTGCGGACTACTCACTTTGTCGAGCGCAGCTCCTTTGCCTTTCGTATTGTCACATTGGCCATAACCCGTATCCTCGTGAAAAGTCCCGTCTCGTAAGATGATTCTGATGATTGCGCTGACTCCGACATTGAATCGTCCCTCGCCGACTTGATCGATCTTGGTTTCAAATGTCAGGTGGGCAGAGACCAACGATGGCGCTGATACCTACAAAGTCGGTGTTGAGGCTCATGATCTGGCTTGACCAACCGTTGAATCCAAAAACCTCGTTTGCAAGGTTGATGACTGAGGTAGATGTACCCATATAAGCTCAAGCTATGGACGAATCTGATTGGAACAGGTTGACATACCTTTCCACCCTTCAACGTAGCTGTGGAGATGTGCCGTCAGCGCGATGACATCATGGGATGGCGTAACGGACGTACCTCAACTTTGGACCACCTCCAGGTCCTGGACGTTTCGTGATGTATTCCGGTCCAAGCTTCTTCGCCAGACGACTCTGCAATGTAGCAATCTGACCGGCGGTGTACTCTGACATCAACATCGGCGCAGTGAAGCCTCCTCCATTCCCGAATCCGTTGGATCGGTAAGAAGCATTCGCGGCAGGTGCCACTTGCGTCATGTACGCGTTGAATGCTGGTTGTGTTTCTGGAGAAGGCATATAGGGATTGACCATTCCGTGGTGTTGCCCATAGGCTTCTGACGAGATTCCTGTGAATTGTGGCGGACCAGAGATGATGTACTGCTGCTTGAAAGGTTCCTGAGCTGGCCTGCCGTTCTGTCCCGTCTGCTGTGGCACGGAACCCCTTGATGATTGAAGGTGCGGAGTTTGGTTTTGAGCGCCTTGAATAGCTGCTTGACGTGCCGATACTCCGCCAGAGACACCGTTCTCGACACTTCGCAGAGGAGTGGGTGGTGGAACGGCCATCGCTTTGTTCACTATCGGTCGAGCGTTGGGGTACTGTGCTGTGTATGCCGCTACTTGCTGTTTGTGATCCAAGGCTTCAAGAAGACGTCCGGACAGCGACATTGACGCTACAATGCGACAGTGATGAGCTATCTCCGAGAAGCCAGAGCGGGATATTGCTGCCGAGGCGAGATGACTGTGAACCGCCGATGTGACAGGATCACAACGTAAGAACCGTATGAAGCAATGAAGATGCTTGAATACTGCTTGAATGAAGATGCTTGAGGCGTTGTTTGTTTACGATGTGGAGTCTCGAGTCGAGTCGCTCGATCACCTCGTGGGGTCTGCATCACCGCGAATCGCTCTTCTGATCATCCTCGTCCTCACTCTTCTGGAGACACAGTGGAACAGCAGTGACAACATCACCGTCCGACAGCATCAAACTCGACAGACATGTCGGTCCTCATCGAGACCTCCGTGGGAGATCTTGTGGTGGATCTCGAAATCGACAGCTGCCCTCGCGTTTGCGAGAACTTCTTGAAGCTTTGCAAGATCAAGTATTACGGCTTGAACGCGTTCTTCAATGGTAAGTTGTATTGCATCTCATACCAGATCTTCACCCGTCTGAGTGCGATGTCTCTCCAGTATCGAAAGACTTTATTGCTCAGACGGGAGACCCAACAGCGACGGGAAAAGGCGGTGAATCCTTCGAATCAGCCTATTTCTCGCGCCTCCTCGCATCAGAAAAACGATCCCGACCGCCTCCATCTCGGTACATTGCACCGGAAATCAAGAATTCGTTGAAGCATACGGCCAGGGGAACAGTATCGATGGCTGTTGCGCCCACGGGTACTTCGGAAAAGGGAGGATGCGGGTCTCAGTTTTTCATCACGTTGGCCGATAATATAGAGTACCTCGATGGAAAGCATTCGGTATTCGGGCACGTGGTGGAAGGGTTTGATGTGTTGGACAAACTTAATGATGCGTATGTCGATCAAGAAGGAAGACCTCTGAAGGATATCAGAATACGGCATATCGAAATTCTTGGTATGTTCCCTACTTAGTCACCTCAAAGTCACCGCTGACTCGTCAAATCTAGAGGACCCATTCGACGACCCCACAGACCTTGTAGAACCACCATCGCCCATACGTCCGCCTGACGACCCGTCTGTCAAACCTCGTATCGGCGAAGATGAAGAAATCACAACCGATCTGACGGAAGAAGAGGAAGAGGCGCGAAAAAGAGCACAGGAGGCGACAGCGAGTGCGTTGACCCTTGAGATGATTGGAGATCTTCCATTCGCAAATGTTCGTCCGCCTGAGAATATTCTCTTTGTCTGGTAAGCGATCTCGCCGTTTCTCAACCTGCCCGACTTGCTTACCCGACCTGCTCATGCTCGATGACCGGTCAGTAAACTCAACCCGGTCACAACCGACGAAGACTTGGAATTGATCTTCAGTAGATTCGGAAAAATCTTGAGCTGCGGTTCGTCACCTCTGTCATGACAGTGAAGATGTCTGATAGGATGAGTGCTTTCTCCTATCCAGAAGTGATTCGAGACAAGAAGACTGGCGAATCCCTGCAGTACGCCTTTATTGAATTCGATAAACAGGAAGATGTAAGTACCCAGGCTTCAGGTCAGACAAGAATGAACGCTGACGGGCTCTCTGTTCCAGGCGGAGATGGTATGCCACTAATCCCGGACTTGTTTGGATTTCTACTCATGCTACTGCATACAGGCTTATTTCAAGATGCAAAATACACTCATCGACGACCGACGAATTTGGGTCGATTTGTAGGTCCGGATTCGTCGTCTATTCAGTCAACATAGCTGACATCTGTTCCGCTTTCAGCTCTCAATCCGTCAGCAAGATGGGTGGAGCTGCCCGGTACCTGACGGGAGGCGGCGCAGGCTCGCGAGGTCGCGGAGGTCGAGGTGGTCGTGGCGGCATGTCAGGAAGCGGACGAGGATCCCACCGAGGAGGCGGACATGAATACAACGGCCGTCCCTATGAGCGGGACTCGGGATATCCTGCCAGGCGAGGTGAATACGACCTCGTCTTTGACAAGGATGATCGGCCGCACGATAAGGGCGACAGCTATGTCAGCAGCAGCCGGGACCGAGAGCGAAGGGACGGGCGAGATTCGCGTAGGGACCGAAGTCGCAGTCGAGATAGGCACAGGGAACGGGATGGGCGAAGGTCGGAGGGGAGATATGAGCGTCGGCGGTCGCGGTCAAGGAGTCCGCAAGATAGCAGGGATCGCGACAGAGAGCGCCGCCACCGCGATAGGCGGTAGCGAAAGTGTAATGCAGCACTTTGGAATAAAGCAACTGTAGACCTCTTCTACCTTGAGCCTTTTCTCAGGCGGACTCGCTAGCCCATTTTCATGAATCAAAGATATTGTTGACATTGAATATTCGTCTTTGGACTGGCTATACTTGTACAACATTTCTCGATAATCAATACAAAAGCCTGGCAAGACGCACGCAAAAAGACAGTGAAATAACGATCTAGATTTGCGTATTTTAAACACGTAGAACCTCCGGAGCTATGACAGATCCGAGAACGAAGACCGTCGACGCGTTTAAGCAGTTGCGGTCTGCTGAGCCGATGCCGATGCCGGTGGCTGGATGGTAGCCTTGCTTCGCTTTGACTTGTAATCCTTGATGGCGGACTGGAAAGTGATCGAATTCAGGTTGGTATCCACGCATGAATTGAAAGCAGAGACAGGCGACTTACAGTGATGGCATCTTCAGCCAGCATTGAGCAATGCAGCTTGACGGGCGGCAGAGCCAACTCCTTTGAGATCGTCTTGTTGGTCACTTTTGCGGCCTGATCAAGGGTCATCCCGCGGATCAACTCGGTAGCGTATGATGATGAGGCGATGGCGCTGCCTACTCGGGAAGCGACGAGTCAGATCTCGGAATGGAATTGGTGTAGCGGGAAACAGACTTACCGCATCCGAAGGTCTTGAAGACGGCTTGTTGGATGACACCATTGTCATCAACCTTGATTTGCAGCTTCATGACATCGCCGCATGCGGGTGCACCAACGAGGCCGGTTCCAACGTCGAGGTCCTTCTTGTTCAATGAGCCGACCTAGGAAGGTGGAATGTATGTCGTCAGCAACTTGTATTGCAAGGATGGCGAATATAGTAGATAGGGTTTGCGATTGACGGCGAGGCATGGACGACGCGAGACCGTCACTGCATCCCTGCTGGTCCCCACAGGAAACACTGCCAATCTCCAAACCCACATTCTCCAACGACTCCAGACGTCAGCGGCAACTGCCGCCCTTCTCGCCTTCATGCTCGTGCAGTCTTTGAGAACAAGATACTCACATTTCTCGGGTTCTCGTAGTGGTCAATGACCTTGTCGTGGTACGACCTCTTGGCAGCCACCGAACCAAGGACACCAGCGGAAGGTCGTGCGGTTGCGATTCTCGACGCGATTCTCGGTGTGGCGACGACGCTTGATCGTCGAAGGACGTTTGCGGATTGTGCGAGTGTGGATCGGAACATGTTGTGCAGTGGTTGATGTGTTTCTCCAAGGATGTAACACTTTCGATATCAGATAAAGGTTATCTATCGACTGTGGCGACGAATGAGTTCGGCTTGAATTGATACAGGATCGGCTCCCGATTTGTGGCCGGACATAAGATCACCGTTCTCCACCTCGCTTCAAAAGAAAGTCAGTCGATTGGCCCGCTCGCCGGCCAGACTCTGGTGCGCGCGCCTTTGCCTAAGCGCAGGGCGTGATTCTGTTCCGGTATGGGTGCTTTGGCAAATCGCCAGGCATCGAATTCAATATCGATCGTCATCTTCCGTCACCATCGCCACTCTTGACGTTAGCTGTTGACAGCGAGAATACCCTTGGGCATACGGTCGTCCGATCTCAACTCTGTCTTGAAAACCGATCCGATACGGGACCGCCATTTCTCGAGGAACACCGGAAACATCGCACGTATACACAAACAGAGGACAAGAAGATGTTGAGGTCAATTGCAAAGTCCAGGGCCATGGGCCGCCAAGGTGAGTCTTCCGAGGCTGTAGCATGAACGGTCGTAGGCTACCGACGGAACGAGTGACTAATCGAGGCGTTGCCACATCCAGGCCGAGCTCTGTTTTCCACTTCTGCCGCTCGCCGAGCCGATGTGACGCTTACTATCGACGGAAAGGAGGTCACCGTGCCTCAGGGCACGGCGTTGATCCAGGCTTGTGAACAAGCGTGAGTAAGACTATCCGTGATGGCGTTTCATTGTCGAGTTGGGCAATCAACGTCGGTTTATTAACGTTGTTCCATTCCGTTCCTGCTCATCAGCGGTGCCCAGGTTCCCCGATTGTGAGTGGTCACGCCATGTGGAACTGGCCTTCGCTCACGTATCTCCTTACTCTAGCTGTTACCATGACCGACTCGCCATTGCCGGTAACTGCCGAATGTGTCTCGTTGAGGTTGAACGTTCGCCAAAGCCGGTCGCATCGTGCGCCATGCCCGCCATGCCTGGATCCAAGGTCTACACCAACACTCCCCTTGTCCACAAGGCTCGGTATGTGGAGTGAGCCTGCTGGCCCGGTCAGTTCTGACCTTGTACTGCAGGGAGGGTGTCATGGAATTCTTGCTCGCCAACCACCCGCTGGATTGCCCGATTTGCGACCAAGGTGGTGAATGTGATTTGCAGGATCAGTCGATGCGATACGGTTCCGACCGAACTCGATTCCACGAGATTACCGGAAAGCGTGCGGTCGAGAACAAGGACTTGGGACCTATCGTCAAGACCAACATGACCCGATGCATTCAGTGCACTCGATGTGTCCGATTCGCCAACGAGGTTGCAGGTGTGGATGATTTGGGAACGACCGGACGAGGAAACGACATGCAGATCGGCATGTATGTCGAAAAGACGCTCAACTCGGAAATGTCGGGTAACATCATCGACCTGTGTCCCGTCGGAGCCTTGACTTCCAAGCCCTACGCCTACCAGGCTCGTCCGTGGGAGTTGAAGAAGACGGAGAGTGTGGACGTCATGGACGCCGTCGGTTCCAACATTCGAATTGACTCGCGAAGTGTGCAAGTTATGCGGATCCAGCCGAAAACGAACGACGACGTGAACGAGGAGTGGCTCAATGACAAGACCCGTTACGCATTCGACGGTCTCAAGTACCAGCGATTGACGGCGCCTTTGGTGCGGGAGGGTGATCGATTCGTCCCGGCGACGTGGGAGGATGCTTTGCACCGAATCGCGGAAGGATTGAGGTCGACGGGCGCACAGGGCGATGAGATCAAGGTTGTCGCAGGTCACTTGGCCGACACGGAATCCTTGGTTGCCATCAAGGACCTCGTCAACCGATTGGGATCCGAAAACTTGACGGTCGATCAGCCGCGAGGAAACGAGCCCATCGCTACGGGTGTCGATGTCCGATCCAACTACCTGTTCAACACCACCATTCCCCAGGTGGAGGACGCCGATGTGATGTTGATGATCGGAACCAACCCGCGACATGAAGCCGCTATCATTAACACCCGTCTACGAAAGTCATACTTGCACAAGGGTGCCGAGTTTGGTCTGATCGGTGAGAAGTTTGACGGAACCTTCGAATACGACCATTTGGGAGAGACCGCAAAGGACGTTGCTTCTTTCTTGGAGGGCAAGACCGGAGCCGACACCGTCTTTGGCAAGGCGTTCAAGAACGCCAAGAAGCCGTTGATCATGGTTGGCAGTGCCGTCGCAGAACACAAGGATGGCGAGGCCATCTTGAAGACGGTTGCCGAATTCGTCAAGAAGAACTCGGATAAATATGTGACGCCTGAATGGAACGGTGTCTCGGTTCTGCAGAGGGTAGGTTTTTCTTGCATTCCCGTCCGGCACACAGACTGATGCGCTCGTCTCTAGACTGCTTCTCGACCTGCCGCCTACGATGTCGGTTACTCTGCAACGTCGGCTGCCAGCAAGACAACACCCAAGTTCGTCTACCTCTTGAGCGCAGATGAAATGGACCCATCAACAATCCCGGAAAACGCATTCGTCGTCTACCAGGGTTCGCACGGTGATGTCGGTGCGCAATTCGCCGACGTCTGCTTGCCGGGTTCCGCATACACGGAAAAGGCAACAACATGGGTCAACACGGAAGGACGAACACAGTTGGGTCGAACCGCCGTTGGGCCACCGGGAGCTGCACGTGAAGACTGGAAAATCATCCGAGCCCTGTCCGAGGTCGTCGGCCAGCCACTGCCGTATGACGATGTGCTGCAGCTGCGCGACCGAATGTGGGACATCTCACCGACATTGGTCCGATATGACGAGGTGGAGCCCGTGTCGGTCGAGGTCGCCAAGCTCGGTCTGGAACAGCTCGCCGGAAAATCAGTGCCATCGACGTCAAATGAACCGTTGAAGAAGCCCATCAAGGACTTTTACCAGACCAACGCTATTGCACGTGCATCAGTGACCATGGCTGCCTGCTCAAAATCGTTCGTCAAGAACGACTACCCGCTAGGCAACGTGGATGAGGACAACAAACAGGTGAGTTGATGTGCTTTGTGTCACTCCTCAAGCTGACCGACCCTTCTTTCTTGCAGGCCGCTTACGCATGATCGAGCCAGAGAGACGATGAACTTGTAACGACGTAGTGACCCGCAGTTTTCCGTGTTTCCTTTTATTCATGTATGAAGAGCAACTCTGGAGTGCTTCGACAAAAGTGACAAAAGGAGGCCACCGCGGACGCGACGGAGGCGCTGCCATCAAGAGCGGTGGAAGTCAGCGATTGATCTTCGCTGTCGCAGGATACATGTACGTAGGGAAGTGAAAGAGGAGTAATCATCATCCCTTGCCGCCGGAGCAAGGTAGGATCGTCTCTGCGACCTGTCGGGACTCAACGGAATGAGACCTGAGCCGCCGGCCCGGGATAGCGATGTCGAATAGCTTGTCGGCGATATTCGGTCCTGCTGCTACGAGAAACGCGAGCAGAGGCATTTGTCTCGCAGGTCAGCTGGCCAGCTGGCTGGCCCGACGTCCACGTCGGCAGAGCCACCTTGCGGAGACTGCTAACTCCCGGATCGATTCGACATCCGATGAAGTGACCAGCGCATATAATAAGATTCGTACCGCACCGACACTTCGTTCGTGAAAAGCTAGTACATCTAGACAACTCCTCAAAGATCTTGGATCCTTGGAACAACTCCGTATCAAGACCCTCTTACGTCCAACCGAACAACACTTGGACCTTCGCCTAAAAGCCGATTCGGTGAGTAGGGCCCTTTTCTCTATGATGTCATTTGCGCATGAAGAGCTGGAAGATGGCATTGCCAGGCCAGGGATTGGTGGGAGGTGATGCCTGGCAGAGAACGAGCTAAGGTCGACCAGCTGTCGTTCCCGTCGGGAAGGGAGATGGAAGTGACGGGAGAGGGTCGTGCAATGCTGGCGTGTTGGAGACTCAAAATTCTGTCCATTCGCAGTGGAAACTGCTCGAACAGCTGTCACTGCTTCATGTTTCGGGCGCGACCCGAATCTGAGCCAAGCGAGCGAAGGGCTGACGAATGCTAGGCTGCTAGGCTGGCAAGAGCAAATGATTGGAGCATGACGCATAGGGCGGAACCAAACTGCGCCTGGGCCTGGGACGGCTTCGTATAAGAGTCGTTGGGGATTTCCTTATCGTCGCTGTTCGGGGGAAAAGTTTCTCATACTTCTTGTCGTTTAGACCTCTTTCTACACAACAACAACTACCAACAAACAAAATGGGTGCCTTAGATATCGTCCCTGTGAGTACCAGCAGGGCAGGTGTGAGGACCAAGGATCCCGACGCTGACTCCATCTTTCCTCCATCAGGCCGGTGTCCTTTCCGGTGACCAGACCCGAAAGCTGTTCGAACACGCCCGGGAGAACCACTATGCCATCCCCGCCTTCAACGTCACCTCTTCTTCCACCGCCAATGCCGCCATGGAAGCCGCTCGGGACTTGAACTCGCCCGTCATCTTGCAGGTCTCGCAGGGTGGTGCCGCCTTCTGGCCCGGCAAGGGTATCAAGAACAGCGCGGAGAAGCAGGAGGCTTCCGTCGCCGGTGCCGTCGCTGCCGCTCACTTTGTCCGAGCGATCGCTCCTTCGTACGGTATCCCCGTCGTTATGCACTCCGACCACTGCGCCAAGAAGCTCTTGCCTTGGTTCGATGGCATGTTGGACGCCGACGAGGCTTACTTCAAGGAACACGGTGTCCCCCTGTTCTCGTGAGTAGATTGCCGTTGTGCCCGACGACCATGTCTAACCATCGTCTGCAGTTCCCACATGATCGACTTGTCCGAAGAGTCCAACGAGGAGAACATTGAGACCTGTGTCAAGTACTTTACCCGAATGGCCAAGATGAACCGTAAGTCGTGCTCGTCAAACGGCGAGCAGGTGCTGATTCGGCCTTCTCAGAGTGGCTCGAGATGGAGATCGGTTTGACCGGTGGTGAGGAGGACGGTGTCGACAACACTGGTGCCGACAACAACTCGTTGTACACCCAGCCGAACGAAGTCTTTGACGTCTACAAGGCCTTGGCCCCTATCTCGCCCAACTTCTCCATCGCCGCCGCCTTCGGTAACGTCCACGGTGTCTACAAGCCCGGAAACGTCGTCCTCCGACCGGAATTGTTGGGCAAGCACCAGGAATACGCTCGGGAGCAGCTCAAGGGCAAGGGGGGTGACCAGCCATTGTTCTTGGTCTTCCACGGTGGTTCCGGTTCCGAGGAATCCGAGATACAGACCGCTGTCAAGAACGGTGTCGTCAAGATGAACGTCGACACTGACACCCAGGTGCGTACCCGTCGCCACAGATTGAATGTCAGCTCACCTTTCTCTCGCAGTGGGCCTACATGATTGGCATGCGAGACTACTTCAAGAGCAAGGCCGGTTACCTCGAGACCCAGGTCGGTAACCCCGAGGGCGCCGACAAGCCCAACAAGAAGTACTACGACCCCCGAGTCTGGGTCCGAGAGGGCGAGAAGACCATGTACAAGCGAGCTCAGCAGGCGTGCCGAGACCTCAACAACGTCGACCGGTGAGTTTGCGCGGTAGGGGTTCGTCGTTACGAGATGCTGATCCTGTTGTCTGTCAGAAACTAAACGGTGACCTCTATAATGACTGCAATTCCGCAAGATGTATTCGATCTCGAGAAGTGTAACAATCAAAAGCGTGCCATAGGATAGCACAAGATGACATGATCTGTCAAGAGAAGAGCTTTCCATAGGAACGTCAAAGATAACACGACTCATTAAGAGAGGTAGCCGTGCGACGGCGATGCCGCCAGTCCATTCCACAGCTATGCAGCGGTTGAGCATTCGTGCAATCGGGCCTTGCGTCCATGACTACTGGACCGCCTCACCGGGCGCAACCGAGATACTGAAGGGATGCAACGTTCGTTGAGCTGTCCGCTTTCCTGTCCTCGTTGAAGTGCACGTTCAATCGTAAAACAGCAGCGCCAAGAGCGAACGGGACAAGGATCGGATGAATGAATCTCTTGACGCCTGAGACCTAGATCCCATGCATTGCGACGTAAACCGTGCATTGACAGGCAGCGGAGAATCAGGAATGAGGGAGAAGGGGAAGCTCAGGCATAGATCAGATTGATAAGTGGTGAAAGGAAAGCGCACTGTTCGAAGAAATGCGCCATTTGGCTTTGGGGTGGACAAGTCATCATGATTGATGAATGGAGCCACGATTTACAAACTGCCTCCGTGGCTAAGTGGTTAAGGCATCGACCTTATGCGGTAAACAGATTGTCGAGGACCAGCGGTTCGATTCCGCTCGGAGGCAGCTTTTTGGCGTTTTGCCGGCATATCACGATGCATTTCCATCGTCTTTTTGCGCTCTCCGACTCCCGATTAGCCCGAGCGACCGACGAAACCAGAAGGACACGCACCGTCGCTCTAAGCGGGCCTGCCACAACCAAGTGCAAGTAACCCTATGATGAGCCGAAAAGGCCGAATGATAAAATCATGTTTCGGAGCGAATAGAGGTCCCCGTCCGTTGGTATCGAATGTCGCATCGACCGACGATACTGTGAACCCGGCAGTAAGGTTGGGACGCGAGTACTTTATGTATCCGCGCTCAGTTTGCTCCAGCAGCGACCTTGACACGCTTGTGCGGGGTACCGGTCGTGCGGCCGCTCCGACCCAAAAATACGGTCCGCATACCGGCAAGGAAGAAAAAACGATTGAGTCGACTCAAAAAGATGATCTCTCTCGCCGAGAATCGAACTCGGGGCGGGCGCGGTCAACTTCTTGTAGAATGACAAGCGCCAATGTTACCATTACACCACGAAAGATGATTGATGTCTGTTTGACTTCAGCAAAAATATATACCATTTAATGCAGCCTGAGCAAGCCCTCGAGCAGCTTCTCGAGGAATCGTCATTCCGTCGCCTGAAGAAAGTCGTGGAGTTAGCAGAGATACGTACAATCAAGAAACGTATAGCGACACGACCCGGACAGGAATGGATGAGAGATACCGCGGCATCCGGGAGCCCATGCTACAGCGGGTGTGATCACGCGGACAAGGCCGAAGCGAAGCGGGTCGCGATGATGTTGATTCAGCCTTCTACTCTATTCGAAGCACTCTATACCCTATTGCGATCCACTGTAACCCACACACAACTCTAGCTGCATGATGGCGGACTCCACCAATCCAGGCTGGCAAACACAGGCAGCCGCTATCAAAGCCCGAACCCTGTCCAAGATCCCTCCCGACGCAATCATCCCCACCGACAACCTCCCGACATGCGTGATCGACCTCAACCTGACCGGCGCCCACCTCACCCCTCTCGAACGTGAGATCATCCAGCTCGATGCCACCGACCTGCGGGACAGGCTGGCAGATCGGTCGTATACCGCTGTGCAGGTGATCGGGGCGTTCATCAAGTCGGCTGCCGTAGCTCACCAGGTGACGAATTGCTTGACGGATTTGTTCGCGGATGAGGCGTTGGAGAGGGCGAGGTGGTTGGATGAGCAGTATGAGGTGACGGGAAAGCCTGTTGGGCCTCTGCATGGGGTACCTATCAGTGTCAAGGTATGTTTCCTCTTCGGCATGCAGGTCAAGGCTAATCTCTCGGCCTTACAACAGGACCAGATCGATATCATTGGCAAAGACTCGGCCGCAGGGTTCCTTGGTCAAGGTCAGCCACGTCGGCGCATAACCTTTGCACTTGCTGAACCCCTGTACCTGCTTCCGTAGTCGGGAGGAACATCGCAACGCAAGACGCTCACGTTATCTCCATCCTCCGCTCCGCCGGCGCCGTCTTCTACTGCAAGAGCACTCTTCCTCAGTGCATAATGCATCTAGAATGCGATTCCTACCTCGGCCCGACTACGAACCCTTATAATCGACTGGAAGTGTCATGTGGTGGGAGTAGTGGTGGTGAAGGGGCATTATTGGCGATGAGAGGGTCCCCGTTGGGCATCGGGACGGATATTGGTGGGAGTGTCCGGTCGGTGAGTATGCAGACGCCTTCAAATGGCCAATTGACTGATACCGGAAACGTTGGACCCGTTCGCAGCCCGCGTCTGCATGCGGCATATACGGCTTCAAGCCGACCGCCGGTGTCCTCCCCCTGATCGGGTTCAGGAACCATGGCTGTATCCTTGGCGTAGATCGTACGTTACAGCCCGCACCACCATTCGCTTCAGTTCATGACTTGTTATGCTCAGGTATCCCGCCGACGCAAGGACCGATGGGCCATTCGATTCGTGACCTGGAGCTGTACATGCGGGTCGTGCTAGCTGCAGACCCCGTTCTTCGGGAACCCAAGTACGTCAGCCTACCTACCCGACTATACCGGGCCTCTCTGACATTGCATCTCAGCCTCTCCCCGTACCGCTGGTCATCTTCCGAAACCGCATCACCCGCCAAGCACCTCCGCATAGGTTACTTTCTGGACGACGGAGTGGTCACTCCTACACCGCCTATAATACGAGGGATGCAAGCGGCGCTTTCCGCTTTCAGGGAGATGGAAGGCGTGGAGTTGGTAGAATTCACCCCGATTGAGCCGGAAGAAAGCTGGAGCGTTGCCGTGAGTCCGACCTTGCGACGCTCTACATCTCGCGTAGCTCATTCACCCTGCACAGTCGTCCCTATACTTCTGTGATGGCGCAAAGCGCATGAAAGCACAATGTGCCGCTTCCGGAGAACCAGTGCTACCCCTTACCGAATGGATCGCATCGCAAGCTGATCCGGAACCTGTCACGCTGCAACAGTACTCGGAGGTCAGTCATGCGGGCAAGTTAAGTTACGAAAGACTGACAGATTCTGTTTGCCAGTTGATGACGCGGCGTTCAGAATTGCGGAATCGAGTGGCAGCGCAATGGCAGGACGCAGGGATCGACGTCCTGTTGTGTCCTGCGGGGCCCAGTGTAGCGCCAAAGTTGAATACGGCTCGATACTGGAACGTGAGTACCTATCCCATATCGTCCGAGTCGAGCTGACCTTGTTGTTTACGTTGGAAGTATACATCGTACTGGAACGTCGTGAATTATCCAGCAATGGTGCTTCCTACAGGTCTCATGGTCGACAGCGGAAAGGATGCGACTGTGTCGCAGCATAGAACATGTCGTAATAGCCAAGATAAAGACAATGCTTGCACCTTCGATTTGGCAGCTTCTGAAGGGGTAAGTCCTGTCTACGATCCAGTTACTGAGGGAACTTACACATATGCGTTGCCCACTCGACAGCTGCCGATCTGTATTCAATTAGTCGGCAGGATATGGCAGGACCCTCTAGTGTTCACCGTTGCCACAAAGATTGACGAGGCCTTGCGCCGTCGTGCCGATAATACATGAAATGAATGTAGTGGGCTTCCACTCACGAGGGATGTGAGCCCTATTGTTAGGGCATATTTCATGTAACTACCGCGCCGGTCTCTACAACCTTGGCCTTGCTAATTCTGTCAACGAATAGCCGATACACCATGCAAGCTAATGATACAGTAGTCACCCTCGACCGTCACACAGACATAACGTAGATACAGTAGTACGCTCGAGATCGTCGTCCGCCTCGCCCTACACTCCTCACAAAGGCTTTCGACAGACCATACACCTCGCGTCCCGCGTCAACCAGTCCACAACACACTTCTGGTGTCCCACATGCCCGCAATTCGGCATCATTGCCAGTATCTCCCCGCTCCTGAATTGATTCAAGCATACCGAACACTTCAAGACTCGTACTCCCAATGCAGACAGTTTGAGTTTCGTCTTGCCCTCCTTTGTTATCCGCCGCGATTCGACCTCTACCGGCGCGATGAAAAGATTGGAGAGCTCGGATGGCGTCGCTCCACGTCTGCCATTCTCGCTGACAAACGACGTGATTTCATGGATACCCTAGTAGGAAAATATTAGCAAAAACTACTTTGTGCACCACACCGTCATCGCGACTCACCTCGAATTCGTCAGCTGTACCTTCGAGACGAGCAGCTGCCAGATCAAGATCGGTATATTCCACCGTAGGAGTACGCTTGACCTGCGGTCTCGCCGAGACTGCCTGAGCCTGCAAACTACCGGATGGCATTTGCTGCGTCGACGGGACTCTACGATGAGATGTGGCCGAGGGCGAAGGCTCCTTGGCGGCCACCGGTCGGATCGCTTGTTCCGGCGATGTCGAGATTTGAGGCTTCGGGGATGGTAGGGCTTCAGTAGCATGGGCAGACTTGTCTTGACCAGATTCTGCCGTCGAGGTTGAGGTGACACGGAGTTGATTGCTGCGTATGCGGCCGGACCCAACCTTGCCCCCGTCCATTCCTTTCGTCGCTACTTCAGGCGACGACTGTGTGCGTTCCACTTTCGGCGGCGGTGCATCGTCGTCATCTACTTGGTGAGCCATCCTTCTGAGTTCCTCCTCAATCTCCTCTCTCGTCCACGGAATTTCCTTCATTCTCCATCGGTTGACCCGTAAAGCCAGTTGGGATTTCAGCTCGAGATCAGGTCTGTCGTCGTAGCGAGGGCGAATGTTCAGTTTACCTGTTGGAGCGGCATTCCCCGTTTTGCGTTTTGCCTTGGCCGTATAGAAGACGGGCGCAGTTTGCGGAGTGGTGGTGCCACCGATAGGTCTATATGAAGCTGGTCGACTTCGTGCATTCGCAGGCTCGGCTATCTCAGCGGGCACGATGCTGGCTCGAATTGAGTCTTGCAAATCCCGTGAGAGCGACCTTTCATGACTGGGTCTTTCCGGCAGCAGACTGGCCATGATACGTTCCTGCAGGGTGGGCTCCTTGACCGGCTCCATTGCCACAGGTGCGGGCTTGCCGATAGAGGGTTTGCGCACATGCGTCTTGCGAGCAGGTACAGGTGGCGGCGCGCGCTTTTGTAAAACTTCCGTCTGCTGGACAAGGAGCTCACGAGGGGGGGAAGCGGGTGATAACTTTGGCGGTTCGGGTGCCTGTTCAGGTTCAATTGGGGTTTCGGATCCAGGATCGAGTTGCGGTGAGAGCTGGGGTTCAGCTCGAGGTCGGGTCCGAAGCTCTGTTTTGTCGGCTTTTGGGTCCTTTGCCGGCTTGATGGCGATCGCGGGTTCAGATATCACCGGATGAGTTGTCTGAGGGGCCCGAGGAGGGAAAGATGGCGGTACGATTCGAGTCGTTTGCATGATGGGTGCGGTAAGCTCTTGTTCGCTTGTCGGGACTTGGACCGCCGCTTCAGTCTCCTCGGCTGGTTCCTCAGCAATGGCATGCGGTCTAGGCGGCAAGGGAGGCGGTTCACGAGTCCGCGGTCCATGGGGACGAGCGCGTTCTTTGCGTTCCCCGTGTCGACTTGGCGGCGGCGGTTCAGATGAGCGGAGTACCTCCAAGGGGATACCGCGAGGCGGCAATAGCCTATAGGTAGACACGCGGCGTTTAGCCATGACTTCTGCTGCCGACGAGGTTGAGCTGGAGCTTGAGGTAGAAGATGAATCGTCCTCCGAGTCGTCTTCTGTGTCCTCGGACCCGTTGGAGGCCGTCAAATTGCTGTCGCTTGCGCTATCCTCTTCGGCTTGCGTCGCAAGTCTTGGAATTGGCATGTCGTCGATCGTTTCTTTCGCCGGCAAGGGGTTCCTAAGTGGGATCGGTGGCGGCGGCGGTAGACGACTGGACGGGACTCTATCCCGGGAACTCGTCGCAGGTAGTGCCTGTCCAGAGATGGCCTCCGGTACTGCTAGCCTCTCCACTGCGGGCGAAAGCACGGGCTCAAAGGCCGCTGCTGTCGGGACTTCCTGCTGAGCTTGCTCGACTGGAAGTTGAGGCTTGGGCCTGGCCGGACCAGGTATTATGATAGCTCGCGAATCCTGCGAAATGGGCGGGCCGGCCTGCATCCAAGCAGGTTTCACGGCCCGATTGAAGGGATGCTTTGCAGCGACATAAGGTTGGGTAGGCGGCTGTCGGGTATACGTCTCGGGCGAGCGGCTGGGGTACAGAGCTGTGGCTGACAAAACGCTTCAGCAACAGTTACGTATGGCAGCGAATAAACTCACGACTCTCGAGATTAGGTGAAGGTGCGATCTTGGGAGACGACTGCAAGTCTTCTACCTTTTCATCATCCGCAAGCTTTTCCCCGTCCTGACCAGCCTGGCCAGCACCCTTTTCTGTTCGTGAAGAGGGTTCCTGACCGAGGTTGGGCTTGAACAGCTGGCTGGTCATTCTCGAGAGAGCGCTCGGTCGTCGGGACGATTTCGGACGATCATCGCCGTTGCTGGGAGTCCTACCGAGCGATTGTCGTTCGGGTGTCCAGGAATCCGAATTCTGGCGCTGAGAGAGGTTAGGTGATTGTGGTGGCGAGGCAGACGAGTCCATCGCAGGTGATGCCGGTCCCGCCGAGGACATTTTGCGCAACAGCTTCCAAGGGTTGGATTCCCTTCCACCAGAAGGTTTTCGGTGGAACAACGGCTGCGGCACTGCTGGCAGTGGCCGTTCCGGTGCAGGCGACGAGGGTTCAAGGGATGTGGGAGCCGGCAAGTGAGATGGTTCCTGCCCCAAAGGCAGCTGTTGAGCAAGCGAAGCTGAGGCGGCCGCAGATGCACCAACCTTGTCCTTGTCCGCTGTTTTCGGCAAACTTGTGCTTTGACGAGGCGATTGGGCGATATAGCTTCGTGACGGTCGTTCGGTTTCTGCAATCACCGGCGTGCTTGCAGCGGCGACTGCATCCACGCCGTTCGTGTGCCTTTCCTCGTCCGATCCAACGTTTACCTCATCCGTCGAACTTGGAGGCTCTCGCTCCTTGATGTTCTTGCTCTGACCGAAGGCCTCCTTTCGGTCCTCTACCGCTTTCCCTTTACCCTTTTCCTCCTTGGAGAATCTGGAGACCGGTTCCGCCTCGATAAAGCTGTCGGTGTTAACAACGTCCTCGGCCTTGTCCACATTGTCGATATCGTGCCGTGTCTCGTTATTGGAGGTTGCGACGAGGGTCGTTGGGGCCTCATCGGTTGCCACAGCGGTTGCGTCCTCATGGTTTGACGGCGCATCATTCGCCGCGTCTTCATTGCCCGACGCCTCCAGCGCCTCCAATCGCACCGCAACCTTTGCCAACCGCTCCTCAAAGCTCAGACCATTCGCAATGTCCTTCTCCCACACCGCCCGCTCCTCCCTTAGCCTTTCCTCATCCTCCGTCCACGGTCCGCTATCCGAGGCTTCCGAGCGGTCTGACCCAGAGCGAACGGAAGACGCACGACGCACGGATGAAGAGGCACGTCGAATCTGCGCATTCACTTGCAGTTGTGCGACAGCAACGTCGAAACTTGGCGGAGGAGAACGCGGGCGTTCGGCGCCGTCAATGGGTATCGCATCTTCAGGGAATGGCGGCGGCGGATCATTCGGATCAAAATCAGGCCGTGGATCCTGCTGTCCCTCGACCACTCTTCCCAACGGACTCGCACCCCTCTGTCGCGCCTCGAACGCCGGCGGCGCTGGGCCCTCGGCAACCGCCGCATCGCCCAGATCATCCCATACGTTTCTCCTTCGCATACTCGCCTGTCGCAGCAGCCTGCCCGTTTCCGCAGGTCGATTATGATGGTGTGCGTGATGTGTCCGAGGTTGAAAGCCGCCGTCGGCTGTTCCCGGCCCCGAGGTTCCGTTTGCGCGTCGTGCGCGTTTTGTACGGTGTCCTGCGGGTTGATCCTGTTGCTCTACGAATCGCTGGGCGTGGGTGACAGGATGCGACGGCACAATGACCGGTTGCGGGATGATGATCTACGTCGCAATCAGTTGACCCGTGCTGAAGCAGCGTCCGCAAGACTCACCTGTTGTACCCTCGACTCATTTCTTGCCGCCTCCCTCTCCTGCTCCCTCAGCCGCTGCCTCTCCTCTCTCCTCTTCGCCTTCCTCGCCTCCTTCTGCGCATCCTGCCATTCCTTCTTCAACCTCTCGGCCTCGGTCAATCCGTCCCTCCCGCGGGCAGAGGATAGTCCGTACGCCGGGGTACCGGTGATCACCGGTGGCGAGGCCAGTGTCGCCGCAAAGGTGGTCGGTTTCGCCGAATTGAGGGGGGACTTCACGATCGGTGCGGCGGGTTTCACGTACGTCGACGGTAAGACCAGCCCGGGCGTCGCGGTTTTCGATTTTGTTGTCTCCACTATCGGACCGCCTAGACGTCCACCGCCACGCACCAAGTCCTCTCGTCTCCCCACATCAACCGAGTCCCTCGAGGCGACGGGAAACGTCCCGGGCAACACCAAATCAGCCGAGACGTTACTCGTCCGCCTCTCCACGGGATCCACTGCCCTTTCCTCCTCTTTCGGCGGTTCCGCGGAAGACTGCCCGGGCGTCGTACCGAACATGTACGACAGCCAGCCCGAGGAGTGTTTCTGTGGTGGCGGAGCGCGGGCGAGGTACATGTCTGTACGAGGTGGAGGGTCTGGCGGTGGTACCGCCGGTGTGTTATTCGTAGGGAGTGAGGAGAAGGAGTGGGAGTGTGCGTGGGCGGGTTTGATGTTGGGTAGGGACGGCCTCGGTGCTGCAAAGATGACGGAGGATCAGCGGATGGCTCGGCAGCAGTCCAGCGGACGATTAGCGTCGACCACATGCTCCCTTTCGAGAGTGTGTCCAGCCAAGGCGTCCAGTCTCGCCTTCTGTTCCTTTGGCCATTCAGGGACATCTATGACTGAAGTTGCATCTCCGCCAAGCTGGGAAACCCATGTCCGGCGTCATTCGACGTCGGGTGAGTGAATCGACGCACCGCATGAGTGCTTGCAAGCTACCGGCCTGCAGTTGCTTTGGGACAGTCTGCGTATCCGAAACTGTCCGGTACAAAGCTCCGATTCGCCGTTCCCTAACATTCTCTAAAGAGCGTTCGCCTGACCTCATGCGAGAACCATTTTTCGGCCATCCTACGACCGCCTCGGCATCTCTCGGTCATCCGAACCTTCCCCTTTCATCTGGTGCGACCTCAACGCTCCTCAAAGAGCTCTCGAAGACTGTATTCCTGCCTTGACTCGCGTGCTTTTCGCTCGTGAGTTGGTTTTTGGCTCCACAGCTTCAGCTCCCCTCCCCGATGCCTTCTATTATTGTCCCCTCGGTCCTCACCGCTCCCCTGACCCTCGTACTCGTCTCAATCCCCACCCTGATCCGGGACTCACCTTGCGTTCCCAACCCGACCTCCCTGACGGCCTTCTCGACGGGATCGACCCACTCCTCATTCTGGACCTCTACCACCTCTGGCTCTGTCACGCCTGCGGTCGTGTTTCTTCTCAAGAACGGCAACATCCTCCGCTTTTCGTTTGGATTGAATGAGTTGACGCTGGGCTGAACGACGTCGACTTTAGAGCAAAGAGGGAAAGAAAGGAAAGGAAAGGCGATGACGTATCTTTGCTTCCGCCGTGTCAGCATTGCGACTGTCGGGGCTGGGTGGCAATCAAGGCAGAGAGTACTTGGGATCTCAGGGACGACATGTTCAGTCTGTTCAGAGGCGAACCAAAGCCCAGATCCGAGTAGGTTGCGATCAGGTTGAGATTAGGTTGCGATCCATCGAATCGCTTTCCAATCTTACCGATCTTGGGAGCAATCACCATGAATTGCACCGAGCGATGCTCACAGGTGCAGAAACCGAATTCGATGCGCACCAGCGTCGTGATCCCGCGGGTTGATTCTTCGCAATTCCTATAGGTTTTACATCAGGTTCCTGAAGCTGGCGCGTTACCAGGTGGCGGTGAACGGGGACGCAGCCTCAGGAGCCCTGAAAGGGAGACACCGTTGACCGTACGAACGAGGTCACGCACACGGGTCGCAGGGCAACCTCAAGGCGGACGCAGATCGGTTTCGCCGTCAATGGTCACGTCCGGGGTCCGACGAGCGCGCCGAGGAAGTGAAGCAGCTGTAGTGGGATGACCATTCTGCGACGCCCCAGGAAGGGAGACCTGCAATCCGCTGCATATCAATCTGCCGGCCGATCTGACGGTCGCAACGAGAACGGCATTGCGACACGCTGCCTACGCCACCACGACGTCTTTACCCGCACCTGAACCTGCGCTTGATTTCATGGAGTTTCCTTGCAGGGCTCTATGAGTGGCAGGTCACGGAATGACGCACCAGTTGCGCAACATTTCGTTTGGTTCGCTCGATCATCCATCGTCCTGAGATTGTTCTCCTCATACAACTCACGCGGTATCTGCGGCCGCGAACGGCGCAGAATGGCACATGGATGCCAAAGGGAACCGTGGGGGGGGGCTTTGTTTCTTGACGGGTGCCGTCAAGAGCAGGAAGCGAAGCTCCGTTCAGAGGTTGTTGCACTTACATGCTCTATGAGTCAATAAAAGTCATAGAGCCCCGAAGAGTATGTCGGCGTCCGCGGGTTTCACTTCCACTCTGAACCTGAAGTGTTTCCAATTGATGATCGGTCTATAGCGATCCAATGTTGCTCTACAGAGAGACAAAGTGGAAGGACCGGTCGGAAGAAACCCTGGGTGAGGATGATGCACTTTCCCGCCACAACGAGACTGTAAGGCTTCGACAAGTAGATGCACAGGGCTGAGCGGTACCGAATGATATATGTCAATAGGCTGCAATCAGTACGAACCATACCTGTTTATCCCGTCGCAGCGAGGTTCAAAGTTTGAAAAGCTTCTCGGTCCTTACAGTATGCCATCCGCAAGCACACGAAACCCCAAAAGCTCCCCTTGAGGCTTGCCAGTGGCCGTGCATGTATGCTGACGACCATCTCACTGTCGGCGTGACCAAGGTGGCTGTCCATGTGAGAATCACCTTATCCTTGCATCGAGTACTGGAAACGCCCAAACGAGTCACTCAGTCGCAAGCCACCAACACCGACGACTAACCTCAGCTGGGCGCACCCGGTACCGGGCCCCGCGGCCAAACATGGTCCGATCCCGCCGGCGCTACTGAACCCCCTCCCCACCCGAGATTCGATTCGATTCGGACAGGAATTGACAAGTATCAACCCCTATCTATCCCTGCGTACATCGTCCCCTGTGTCGTCAAGTATACCACCATCATGTCCGTCACAAAGCCCAAGCGTACGTCCCCTTCCCCTTTCCACGCACTACCCCTAACGTCCCTCTCGCGCGCAGCCCTCCCGTTCCCCTACACCTTTGCCGCCGGCGCTATCGCCGGATGTACAGAACTCCTCTGTCTCTATCCGTTGGACACGATCAAGACTCGGATGCAGTTGGAGAAGGGCAAGTCAAATGTTGGCATTGTCGGCATGATGAGGGAGATTGTGGCGAAAGAGGGGTGAGTACGCGGTTTGAGGTTGGATCGAGGCGAGTTGCGGGAGGTCCGGTGCGGCAACGAGTTGAGGCTCGTTGGTGGATTCGCTTTTCGAAGGACGGCGAGAATGCCTCGAGAGGATGGAGCGTCGCGTCTCAGACAATCAATCATGCCAGCGAGAGCCCCGTGAGGGAGGAACGAGGAACGGTTGATTCCGGCTGTCGTAGGATAACCGAGAAGCGCAGCGTCAAGCTCTGTATAGCGAAAAACATCGGGGTCATCGTAGGATGGCCCAGAGCGACGATGCCGACGACCACGTCTTGTGTGCTACGTCGGATGACGCCAATGAGAAGCATCACAAGACTGCCATGAAACCGACGCGAGCTTTCCTCGGTGAAGCGGGGATTCCGGTTTATCGCGGACCGGGACGCGATGCACTCGATTCCAGGCCCTTCGGGAAGGAGAACAATCCCGGGGATTGAGTCGGGGAAAGCAGCAAAGTACAACGGCCGTAGGGGACGGGCCGGGACGGGGTGATAACGGGCGAACTCGTCAAGAGGCCCTCGACATGTCAACAAGAAGGACACATCGTCCCTCTGTCGGCATTCGATTTGCGAGACTTGATACAGCACCTCTGCGTCGCAAGGAAACATCACGGATCTTCCGATCTTGAAGGCTGGCAAGCCGCGGTTCTGGTGTCCTTCTCGGAACGTTATTCGACGACGGAAGCTGGCCCCTGTAGCTTGTTTGGATACCGTCGCCTCGGTACAGGCGAGACGGTCTGCAGACCGAGTGACACCGTCGGATTCGGACTGGATGCGGAGAACGAAAGACGCAACGTATGGCAGAGAAGTACGCTGTCGGGAACCGACAAGTTCGATACATCGTATCATTAGCTCGAGGTGCAGGCCATGAGCAACACCGAGACCCATGTCAGCGTCATTCACGGCGACTCCAAACGTCTCGGTCGTGACGTTTCGGTCCTATCGTCCTGCCGCGAACGAAGCTCTCTCGCGTTACTGGTCACTGCCTGGCATCCCGTGCTAACTCATGCCTTTCCCAGCGCCGCGAGACTCTACCGAGGTATCATCCCGCCCTTGATGCTGGAGGCTCCCAAGCGAGCCATCAAATGTACGTCCCGTTCGCTCCTCACATCGAGCGCTATTCTGACTCCCTCCTCACAAAGTCGCCGCCAACTCGTACTGGGGCAACACCTTTACCTCCAACGGCGCCATCCCCATGACCCAATCCTTGGCCATCATCACCGGTTGCGCAGCCGGCGCCACGGAATCCTTTGTCGTCACGCCTTTTGAGCTGGTCAAGATCCGGCTGCAGGACAAGGCGAGCACATACACGAGTCCGAGTGATGTGATCAAGAAGACGATCGCGAGGGATGGGCCGTTGGGGTTGTATAACGGGATGGAGGCGACGTTCTGGCGACACGTTTCGTGGAGTGAGTGCCCGCGTGGCGGTTCGTCGGGCGTCAAGGGCTGATTCATGTTGCAGACGGTGGTTACTTTGGTACCATCTACACCATCAAGGGGCTGATGCCCAAGGCCGAGGTGAGTCGCTTTCCCCCTTGCCCCAGGCTTCTCTTACACCTCTCCCGCAGTCCAAGTCCGGTGAACTGTTCAACAACTTTGTATCTGGTGCCATCGGTGGTGCCGTCGGTACCATGATCAACACGCCGTGTGAGCGCTCTCGTCGCTTCATCATCCTTCCGAGTCCGAGTGCTGACCGCCTTGCCCGCAGTCGACGTCGTCAAGTCACGTATTCAGATGCACTCCACTGGCGAATGGTAAGCTTTCGCTTGACGTCGCGCGTGACCCGGACTTATGCGTTCTTATAGGACTTTCCCCGCTCTATTGCGGACTGCACGAGAAGAGGGTGTCGGCGCCTTGTACAAGGGTAAGATCAAGCTTATTCTCGGCCGAACAGAAAAGCTGATCGTGCTTGTGCGTAGGTTTCGCGCCCAAGGTTCTCCGATTGGCGCCCGGTGGTGGTGTTCTCTTGCTCGGTACGCAAACAAGGCGCGAGGTCGATTCTCGAATGCTTACATCGCTCGTTTACCCCTCCACAGTCGTCGAAGCCCTATCTACCGTGTTCCGAAAGAGCTTGGGCCCGCCCTACGTATAAACCCGCCCCAACGGCCGAGGTTCGCGCTAAAAGGAAGGCTGTTCGAGCCTGGTATACGATAGATAGCATGGTAATGCATGAAGAAAACGACGGTTGTAGTCCCGCATAGAGGAATCTGTAGTTGGCGTGCATATTGTCATGAGTAGGTGTGACCGAGTCCCAGCATGATTGCACGTGTTGCCATCTGTCCTTCCCAAAGCTCTTGCCCGGCCTCTCCCTCGAGTAGCGGCGTAGCTGAGCAGTACTACAAGGTGACTGGGATATCAAACAACTTAGGCGTTAGAAATATTGAGCGATATACATAGAGGAACTCCTCGGGAAAGGGGGGATATCGCGACTGAGTGCGCTGTGCCGTGCCGTATTATGAAGCGGACCGATTGCGCTGTATGCATATGTATAGTATCAGTATCGGCTCATTCTGTTATGGTGAATATGTGTGCCTTGATACCCTGTAAGTGCGCTGCGCAGCATGTTGTCATATTATGTGCCGTCGAATCGCGTTTGTAGGTGTATTTCCGCCTGGATACCCTCTCGTTACAACCAAGGCTCAGTCAACCTTTCAGAGGCACCCCGGCGGGGGTAAGTGCACCCTCTACGTGCTTGAAAAGATAGTCTCCGATCGACTATGCCCTTGACTCTTTCCGAGGCATTTCGTCTCGGGACTCGTCGATCACCGTCCTTTGTGCCCCTCACGCTGATTCGGTGATTCTCCTTGTCGTACCGCTAACAGGGACAGAGAACTCCTTTCGCGTGGGGTGTGCATGAAGCAACGGCGCTGAAAGGTCCTTGATGTTCGCTTGTCGTTACATCATTCCGACAGCTCCCTTGTGGGCCCCTTCGGGGATCTGCGCTCAGTATGCCATCAGCCTTCCTTTCTTGACGATCGTTAACGAGAAAGTTTTATCGAGGAAACCTTCGGTATCTGGCGGACATGGCAACAGCAGGGGGTCTTTCTCGCAAAGGGGCATAAGACATATATATATTATATATATAATCAACTTCAGTCTCAGACCGCACCTTGTCCAACGATTACCCTTCGTGTCCCCTCGCTCAGCGCCTAACTGGACAGAACGCGTAGGCGCCTGTACGCCTCGCACTATGGACCGACATGATTGCACGGATGATGCCACAGATGCCACATGGCTTGGCTGTCTCGGTCTCGAAATCGAATTTGGTCTCGATGACAGCGAGACGACGGACGTTGGGCACGGAGCGCCTTCGCGTGCGAGTACCCCAAGCACAGTACACACACAGTACACTGGAGACCCCGTGTTCAGGAGGATCCGCGCGACGTAAGGCCGTCCGTAGAAGAGTTCCGCGCAGCGTAACAGGCCATGCTCATGACTACTGCATGGCGACTCAAGTTGGTATAGGTAGGGGCGACTATCCGCGCACTCGGCCGCTGTTGCACGAAGTGGTACTCGAGTTTGCGGGGGGTGCTATGGGACTGGCCAGGCCTGAACGATATTGAAGATCTGCGTAAATTGCTCAAATTGTCAGTCGGTGGTCATTGGGATGTAATCGCTCGAAACATCACGGACAAGCCCCTCCGGATCGCAATTGCGGTCGATCTTCCCGATGCTGGAGGCGTGGCAACCGGAAGCTGGAACAATTGCCAGCAGACACAATCCGTCCTTGAAGACACGGGTGGTTTTACTGATCTGCGCGACGTCGTACGGGCGGACTACCAGAAGCTCTACCTCGGATCCAAGCAGGAGTATGAAGAATGGTCGGCTTTGAAAAAAAAAGCCAACCCCAATTCAGTCTGCAGCAGGGTGAAAAGTACCCGCCGATTGTAGAACAGGCAAGAACGATATGGGAGGAGCGTAACGTGTTGTCGATGGAGGAAATCCGATATCATCTCTCACGAACCGTTCCACCGGAAGATATGGACGCGTATGTGAATCACGAGAACAACGAAGACTTACGTGTCGCCATGATGGAGAGACGAACGTGGGCATCCAAGAAGGCACGTAGATGACGGGACCTAGCAGGATTATGCCCCCTTGAAAGTCCGTCTACTACGCACCTGCCTCGGCTGTTGTAACTGTAAGATCCTTATTCACGTGGTTCTTCGTAACCTGGTACTGTCCGCCTCGTGCTCAATGCCTCTGCCAACCAGAACCTAAAACTCTGTTGCTCCCGAATGCGCAGTGAAGCTGAAGGTCAAAGCCAGAATACTCCGACAGCTCGACTCGCTGATTCGCTGCGCGATGAGAATGGGTAAAAACCGGTATGAGGCTACCGACATCGAAGGCGCAGAACGAACAGAGACACGAGGTCGATGATCGTTACTTTTCACTGGATGCGAATCTATTTGATAGATCCCTCACGCCACAACGTCATGCACCCAAGAAGGCTGGAACAGCATCGGCTCCTCCTTCTCAGCACTCATAGCAGATGGGTGCGACTGCTCAGGGTTGCTTGACCCCCGTGCTGTTTTGGAATGACTCTACATGCCAATATCTGCGGGCATGGGGGGGAAGCATGAGAACTTGAAGCCGATTGACGAGGGCTCCTTCCAACAGTTCCAAGAAGTCGGGGTGGATGCGATGGCAGATCAAACTGAGCAGTTACAGGAGATCGGAGAGGTTGGCGAGGTTGGGAGAGGCCAAGTACGTCAACAGTGCTGTTGGCTTGGCTCGACGTTGTAAGATATGTTTGCGCAAGGGATAAATCGAACGGATAATACATATTGTGATTTCAATGCAGCCTAGGTTGCTGGTAACCTGACAGCGCCTTGAGCGTGCTGTCAACGCTGCCTACAGAACGTCCTGCTTATAGCCGTTGCAACACTGTCGTGGGCGATACACTTGGTTAGCGTTTGCCCGTTCAGCGCTCAGAACGACCTGAACGGGTCGCGACTGAGTGATTAGAGCTCAGCTGGTATGGCGGAATTTGATGGAGAACCGGTTCGTTTGGCGTGCAGAGCTCTGATTGTTCTGTGCTCAGAGCCGACATGGAGCGCGATACGTGTTATCCGTAGGGCAGCCTGCGACCTGCTCGCCGCATTCGGGTCGGAACTGATCTCGACGGTCATCGTTGATTGCCGTCACGTCGCCTCGTCCGTGCGTCGCGCCACCTCCCTTCTCCCCTCTGCGTCTCATAGGAACGCTCTCCGGGTGCTGCGTCCAGGTGCGTTGGGTCTGTTGTTTATTACGGCCTGTTAAAAATGACGACTTGCCACGCGGCCCGACCTAGAGGCCAGGGGAGTAATCGCCAAGCGTGCGCCCCCCCCGCTTGATCGGGTACCGGGTCTATTGTCGTGACTGATGCTGAAGAAGCCAGCGGCGCATCGTAGTTGCGTTCCAGGTTGTTCCTCGTGGTTGATGGGGATACAGGCGCAGCGTGCGCCTCTGGGCTGGGAATTACATCAGCGTACCAAGGAGTGGCTCCATGTGTGGATGCTACCGTCTTTCGTGGTCCTCGGTCTACTATCGTTTGTTTCTCGTCAAGGATCATAGATGCTCTCATACGACGTGGGCGACCAGTCCATGTCCGGTGTCATGCATCAGGATACAAGACCTTTGGGTCGTCATTCGCGCCGGGTCAGTCGCGTAAGTCTGGCAGCTTCTGCAGCTTCCCTGTCATCTTCTGCGAAGCCTTGCCGCGCTCGTGTCTTTCAAACTGCGCTCGGTCAAGAATTTCTTCTGGAAAGGTTGAAGTCTGTGCGTCTGAAAGGATCAGGGTCTTGTTCTGTCCGGTCCGTTGTAGCTCGAACCAGTATCAATCGTGTTGTCATCCGGACGACCATGGACGCATCCACGATCGTCCACGCTCGCCCTGCCCTGCCTCGCGTGTCGGTACCCAGTCAGAGATCGTTTCCTCTCCCCTGGAGGCGAACCTCACCTCCGGCTTCTAGCATATACAAGTATAGCCGTTTGATGCCTTATGCGACTCGACGTGGTGGACGATATCGATCGTCGGTGCTAATTTGAGCCCGCGACGGTCCACATCAGGATTAGGTAAGCGTGCCGTCACTCCCCGGCCTTGAATTTCGATCGACGGGTAAGGATGAACACCGGTGGTCAGGTTAGCAACGCCGAGGGGAGGGAGGAGCAGATCGCGGATAGGAGTAAGGGAAAGGTAAGGGAAGGGAAAGGGAAAGGGACCAACCGCGGATAGGAGTAAACCGCACACCATGGCAGACCAAGAAGACGACCCGGACGCGTCACCTCCTCCCACCGCGCAAGGAGACCCCGGGGACGGGGCCTCGCAAATTCCCGCAAAACGCAAGATCGCGTGCCTCGCATGCCGCACCATCAAGCTCCGCTGCCTCTTTGCCGCCGCCGATTCCGCACCGCTCGATCCGTGTCGGAGGTGTAAGCGGTTGGATCTGCAGTGTGTCTATCAGCCGAAACGGAGGCCCGTCAAGCCGGTCGTCGTCCAGCAGCAGGGGGAAAAGGGCAAGCAGGAGGGACGTACGGTTTCCCCGTTCGAGCAGGACCCGGCCGTCCTGGTCGACAGGCAAATGTCAGGGAACCCATCGTCCAGTCGGACGCCGTACTTTACGGGACAACAGCAACACCTCCCGGGCCAACCGAACAAACGAAGACGGCTCCCCGGTTCCGAGCCTGGCCCGGGGGAGGAGTTTGCACCCTCGTTCGCGCCGACGCTCGCGGATATCTATGGCGCGTATCCCGGCTCAAATCGGGGGATACCGCAGATGGTCCCGGGGAACGGTAAGGCCGAACATCCAGGCATGATCGGTACGTCCTTACGCTTTCTCCTGCGCGTCCCCTTCCTACGCGAGGCTGACACGCTTCGTCAGACGTCGACCGGAAATTCCTCCCAGCGGAACCCACCCTCCCGATGGATTCGGGCCTCGATCCGTTCCGCGGACGAGACGCGCCGACATCGTACCTCGAGCAACAACAACAACAACAGCGCAACCTCTCCTTTCTGTACGGCCAAAACCCGGCGATGCATCCGGAACAGATACCGCTCCAACCACCGCCGTTCCAGCATCAGGCTCAGGTGCACCGGCATTCCCTTCCCTCTGCTACGAGACCCGCCACGACAACCGGGACGCACGGTGGGATCCGGGCACAAGACTTTGCCCCCCACCCGGCCGGGGAAGTCGTTCCCGGTTCAGGGACGGCGGCGGCGGCGGTCACGCCGGGAAGCATGACCGAGAGCGTCGGGACCACGGGGACGACCGGGACGGGAACCGGGGGGATCGCCATCCCATCTGGAACGACCTCGCACGCAGCGCGTCCGACGACGAGCGGAGGATCTACCGGGAATGGTAGGGGAAAAGGAAAGGTTCTCTATACCCAACCACTTAGCATCTCCCCTTCCGGGATGAGCGGCGGTTCCGTCGGTGCAGCGCCGTTGTCTGCCGTTTCCGGAGGGTTTCATACGAGTAGCGAACGCAGTACCCGTCACGCCCCGCCCGCGGACTACGCCCACCCGCCGCATCAAGTCGCCCGTCCCGAGACGGCGCCGGCGTACAGAGAGTACGGCTCGTACCTCTCTTACGAGCGGGACGTACACGATGTCGGTGCCGGGCCGATCGTCGTCGGTCCTTCGTCCGAGGAATCCTCCGCGGGGGACAGTGAGCCGTTGCGCGGGGTTCCGCCGCCGCATCCCGGTGAACGAGGTGGTGATCCCGCGGGGGACACGGGGAGAGCGGACGGAGGTGGGCTTGCGATGGACGATGAGCGCGCGAGGATGCGTAATTCGATGGCGTTGACGAGTATCTTGGATGATATGAAGAAGGATCTCCGGGCGCCCGCGACATCCTCTGAACGGGATCGGCACCGACATCATCATCACCACGGGCACCATCATACACACGGGAACGGTCACCGGGACAGCGGCGTGGCCCATCCGGATAATGCAAGGCATCCGGCCGACTACGTCACACACGAGGGAGCGCTCGATCCGCGGCGTGATCACTCTGATGCCGGGAGCGGCGGCGGCGCGGGTGGGAGTACCGCACAGATGGACATTGGCGAGCGGTACAACGCGATGGATATCGCGGAGCGGGAACAGCGGCTCGCGAGTGCGCTCGATGTCGGCGCGGCGGGCATCGGCGGTGGGGGACCGATCGGGTTGGAGATCGTCCCTCCGAACGGATCGAACGCCACGACGGTCGCACCCCGTGACGACACCGCAGGAGGCGACCGAGGTTCGCGCGCGGGACACCACCTCGAGGTTCCGGGGCAGCAACATCATCTTCATCAGCCGCCGTCGTCGTCCTCGGCCATGGCGACGGGCACCAAGCGGAATTTTCGCGGTCGCGTCGGGATCGTGGATGATGAACTCCGCGCGCGGCAGCGGGAGCGCGAGCTGGAGCGGTTGGAGAGCGAACGAATGGAGGGGATGGAGGATCCCGTGACGCTGGGGATTTTGGATCACGATGATGTCGCGTTCTTGTTCGAGTGGTGAGTCCAGCTCACGTTTCGCTCTGCGGGCGCTCATGCGCTCATGCCCTGCTTCCTTAGCTTTCACGAAAAGTTCAACGCCTATATCGCCATCCTCGACCCGGCCCTGCACACGCCCAACTATGTCCTCAAGACATGTCCGATCCTTCATACCGCCATCTGCACCGTCACCGCGCAGACGTACGCGCCGGAACAGTACAAGGTGCTCCTGAAGCGGGCCAATTTCATGCTCGGCAAAGCGTTTGAGCGCGGCGACCAGGATATCGGGATCGTTCAAGCCTTGAGTATCCTCAGTTGCTGGAAAGAACCACACGATAAAGGCGGTTGGCTGCGACTCGGATACGCCATCAGGTGAGCGCCGGGTCGCGCCGTTGACGTGTTTTCGATATGCTGATTCCGCGGCTACTGCAGAATGGGATACGAGCTCGGACTGGATCAGCCGCCGCAACGGCCACTGCCAAAAGATCGACTGAGGGCTTTGGAGGTTCTCGTACGTCACATGACCTCCCTCCCCCCCTGCTCTCTCGCCTTATCTCCTCGTTATCAGAATCGCGAGCGGACGTGGTTCCAGTTGGCTGCATTTGACAGAAGGTGAGCCCACTTAAGTATACTGCTTGTCCGACTCTGATTAGTCTCGGAAACAGCATGCACAGCATCTTTGGCCGTCGACAACGGATGATCCGAACAGAAACCCAGCATTGGATCGAGAATTGGATCACGGACCATCCCGAAGTGTACTGCTACGCCGACGGAATGCTAGCGGCTTCCTATCCTACAGGAGAAATGATCATCAACCTTCGCCAGAGTACGCCATCGTATATGGAGGACGACGTCGGCTTCCGGGTCATGCTACATCGAACCAAGACGGACATCGCTGCGTGGCGGGAGAGGTGGTTTGGCGAACAACGTAGGGAATCCCTTTTCCGCTCTGCCTTCCCCTATTGACGATACTTGGCTTCTCAGCACTTGCATTCCTGCACCCAATCTCAGCCGCCATCATCGGCTTCTACGCCGTGGCATCCGACTGGGAGGTCGCAGATTTCTGCTACCGGAACGTGCCGAAATCCAGAATTCCGGAACATTTGGCCGATGCGACGTCAAAGGCGATGAAGCTTCTGCGATACATCGTGACTGATCTTGCACCGGGAGAAATCATGGTGTTCGCGCCCGACGTCATCACTGTGCGGGCCGCTCGTAGCGCCGTCTTCTTGACTAGAGTGAGTTGCGAGCGCTGGCGCCGGGTGCAAGTGCTGATCGCCTTTGTAGCTTGTTCCGCAACTGGACCCTAGCGTCGTCGAAGAGATCTACAACATCTTTCGAGACGTCGTCCGCGAGTGCCGACGGCATAGCCGAGGGCAGAACACGACCTATCACCTGGCCAAGTTCTTCGCCAGTCTTATCAAAATCTCTTCCGTCGGTCCGACTCGCTCGGCTTCGAGAATGCAAACCCCCGAGGAAGGCTCACAAGAGCCACAGCCTGCGGCCGTCTCCGGTGAAGCTCTGACGGCAAAGCTGAATGAAGCTGCGGAGGGTAATGCAACGGATGGGAATCCCGTCTCTCAAGATTTCTTTCAGGTAAGCATTTCTCAAACACACAGCGGCTTGGCTAAACCTCAGGTATGAACCGCAGAACGACGAGAATCTGTTCGTGTTCGATGACTCTGTGGATCCTCTCAGTATCGATGCCTTGTTACAGGAAAGTCAAGACTGGTACGTTCGGCCTCTCACCTTGAGCGGATTCTGTTTAGCCCTCGCTCTCCACAGGTTCTCGGCCGATCTCATGGCGCAAATCAACAGCGACGGCGGCTGGAACCCTCTGCCGGTGTTTCCCCTCCCGGACAACTTCCATATGCTCTAGGCAGACCGTTCGGATCGCGTTGTATCCTCACAGTCGAAAGTTGTATACTCTGCGCAAAGCGTCGCATAGTGGGAGCAACGATGGTATACACTCTAAACAGACGCCTCGGGACTCCGTCCATGGCTTTTCGCAGTCCCCGTCGATATGGAATGCAAAGTCAGCTTTGGACATCAGTCATCACTTGGAGGCATCACGTCAAAAGGTCGTCTCATCGATTGTCATCCTTGAGCTACGGCAGCGGCAGCGTACAATCACAAGCTGGAGGACCCGGAGAAGCGATGGGTATTGACCTCGGCCCACTCTCGAGCCCCGTTCTCGTACGGTCCAACTGACGGCACAAGAGACCGGGACGATTTGTAGATAGCTTTTCGGGGAAACGTTTTTCACCTTCTTCAACTCTCGGAAACTTCATCACACAATCTTTGGCAGATCGACCCATCCTTGACTCTACAGCCTTCTCGAGTACATCCCGAATTCATCTTTAACATTAGCGCCGCCCCGTTCGACTGTATCACCCCTCGCGGACATCCACACCCTCTTCACACGGCAATTCGCATACACCCGCACATAACCCGTTGACGCGTACGTTCGTGGAAGGCGTTGTGTCGAGGACGAGTTGAGGGAGAGGTCCGGGGAATGGAAGAGCGGGACGATGCTCGGGATGTCGAATTGAAGTTCTAGCCAAGGCGTTAATGGCATGTCGGCGGGGAATTTGAGCGGAAGATGTAGCACCGGGGGACCATGATCTGAGAACCGCACCGTGGGCGTTGTCTATCCCCAGGCCTTGATTAACCTTTGATTTGCATCTCGATAGGAGAGGGGAAAGAAGGTTCAGACGCGCACCTGGAACGACGAACACCTTATCCTCCCCTCATTCCCCTGCACATCCACGATCCCAATCTCCAAAGATACTTCCCGCGTGCCGAGCCGTCGGAACTGGATCCCGAGCCAGGGCAGCGCGATCCCCAGCGAGCGGGAACGTGCACCGGATTGGATATAAGTCGTGCGTATTGTCGGTGACTGGATGTGGATGACGGGTTGGGAGAGGGAACCGATCGCGGTGTGTTTCGGGATGAGGGATAGCTTGGGTTCATGCTCTGCTTGAGAAGCATCATGCGATCGTTGTGATGATTCCCAGCCTTGCGTGACGGGTTTGCGCGTGCTCGGGGAAACGGGTTCATCATCCATTAGGACGCATACCGTCGAGTCCTCCGGTAATTGGGCGTCGGTATGAGAGGTCCATAATGGTGAGAGAGCGGGGATGGACGAACTGTTGAGGAGGTCGATAAGAGCTGGTTGGACTGTGTTGGCGAACATGATGACTAGGTGAATGAGGGGAAATGCGATCAAAGGAGAAGCAGACGCCGAGGTCATTAGGTAATAGTCACATGTCAATGTTGAGTCATTATCTACTGCGGTCTACTGCGGTGCGTGTTTCAAGTTCGGAACATGATCGAATCATCACGACTCCCACTCCCACTTCTTCCTCTTATGGGCTCAACCACCAGTCATCACCCATGAACTGATCACCAACACCGCCACCGCCACCGCCGCTATCGACAACAACAGAAGACGCACAACATGGTCTTCTCATACCAATCCAAACTCCTCGGCGAACGGACTCCGGCATCGCCAACATCCTCGCTCTCATCAAGACACGGGCGAACCTCGTCCATCGGCGGCGTCAGGGGACAATGGGAGGCGCGGGTCCAGGCTCAGGAAGGGGAGAAGCGGAGCACGATAGGATCAGGGGACAAGAGACTGTCAAGTTTGGGAGGGGGGAAAAGGTTATCGAGCGGGCTGAGCGGGTTGATTGCCAGTCCATCAAGAAGGGAGTTTCGGAGTGAGTACCTCACGCGGCGTGATGACCTGCGGAATGACGACGACGATGGTACGTTCTCCCTTGTATTTTGTTTCCGTTGCCGCCGAGCTGATACTTTGGGAAGATGACGATCGTTCAGCCACGATCCAAGAAACACTCGATAAATTAACAGGCACCAACACCTCCTCCGAATCCGACAACACCGATTCCGAAGAAACCTCACCCGTCCCTTCGCCGGACCTCTCACCACCGCGGTTCCTACACCACCTCGCCCCAGATATCGAGTACGACCTTTCCAAAACCCGTCTGCAGTCGTCCTCGGCAGCGGGCGACGACGACGATCCGCTCGACTTGTTCGGTTCCAAGTCCGGCGCGTTAGGCATAGTGAGGAAACGGATGTCGAATCCGTTGTTGGGGGAACCTTATTACCCGAATCCGAATCCGGTAAAGGGTTGGCGGGAAAGGGAAGACGAACGCAGGAAGGAGTTGGGTGTACATCGAGAGGTATGTCCTGTGTACGGAGGGGCGTGGAGAGGGCTGATGGTGTTTCAGGAGCCGGAGGAAGATGGAAAGCTGGATGTCCCGCCCGCAGGGTACTCTTCAAGGAGGAAAGTCTCAGGATCCGCGTTCAAGACCGTGATCGTTCCGCCGTCGGACCCGATCAGCACCGAGATCAAGCGACAGCAGCCCCGTCCGACGAGCATGGTGGAAGAACGACTGGCAAAGCTAGGTATCCAGGATACACACAAGTCCAGCTTGACGAAGGTGAAACCATCGACTCCAGGTCTCGGGAAACCGTCGGCCTTGGGTATCGGCAAACCATCAAGTCTCGGTCTCGGACGCCCGTCGGGACTGACGGGACCGGCACAACCGCCGGGTAAGAGGGTCATCTCGATCGGAAAGACGGATGGACGGGTCCTGGGACGGCATTTACCGAGGGTCGTTTCGGCTTCAAAGCCGCCACCGGTAGAGGACAATGTCCAAGGGAGACAGCCGGAGGAGCGAGAGGTGAAGCACGAGGATCCGGGAGGTGCCGGAAGGGCGAGACCGGTGAGGGCGTCCAGGGTCGAGGAGATCCGGAACGGGTTGATCCGAAAGTCCATGGCTGTTGAGCGGGACGCGGTGAACAAGGCTGAGCCGTCCGCGAGGAAACTCGTGAAGCCAAGACCAGAACTCGACTCTACCACAATGTTCCGGTCCTCGTCCTCTTCACCCGCCGAACGCTCGAGCCCGGCCCAGGAGTCAATCTCGGTGTCTCGAAACCCTCCACCGTCCCCCGCGCGCCTCATGCCCGACGGCCGCGGAATGGCAGGTCTCACCGGGAAAGCCGCCGCGGCCCCCCTCAGCCCTCGTCCGGGACTTGTACGGAGGCAGGATAGCACGTCCAGCGTCACGGGGTATAACTCACGCCTGCGGCTTTCTCGCGGGTTGCCCCTCTCGAGCTCCTCGGCGAATCTCGCGCCTGCGCCGTTGCCTTCGAAGCGGCTGAACACGAACTGGATGGACAAGCAGCGCAAGGCGTTGGTCGCGTACGAATACCTGTGTCACGTAGGTGAGGCGCAGCAATGGATCGAAGGGTGTTTGGGAGAGGAACTTGGGTGGGGAGTGGTAGAGATGGAAGAGGAGATGAGGGATGGCGTGGCGCTGGCCAAGCTTTGTAGAGTGTATCAGGGAGAACACGTGGTCAAGACGATTTGGGAGGTGAGTCGCAAGGGGAAAAAGAAGTTGGCCCGCTAATGGCTTTGCAGGACAAGAAACACCGGTTCCGTCAGTCGGATAACATAAACTACTTTTTGACGTTTGTCAGGAGTATCGGCATGCCCGAGGTGGGTCGCTCGTGTCTCCAAGCCGACAACGCTGACATCTGTGCAGACGTTTATATTCGAATTGACGGATTTATACGACAAGAAGAACATGCCAAAGGTAATTTACTGCATTCATGTGCTCAGGTGAGTCGCTTGGGATATACCCGATGGCCGTATGCTTACGCTTTGTGCAGTCACTTGCTCGCAAGGCTCGGAAAAGCTGACAAGATTGGTAATCTCGTAGGACAATTCGACTTTTCAGGTGCGTTCACTCACCGGTGGCCAGGGTGATCGCTGACGTCCGCGTGCAGATGAACAACTTGCCCAGGCACAAAAGGGACTGCAAGGCGTGACCATGCCCAATTTCAGCTCGGTTGGAATGGCGCTCGCAAAGGAATGCAACATGGAGCCGGAAGAGGAGCCCGAGAGCGAGGAGGAAGGTGAGCGTCCAGTCCTTGCTAGGCTAGCGCGCACTGACATGCTATTAGTGCGCGACCGCATGCTTCTCGAATGCGAACCGAGCATCGTTCATCTCCAAGCACTGTGTCGCGGTTTCCTTGTCCGTCAACAAACTTCACGAACGCAGAGCGTCTTGCACCTGGCCGAGCCTTCGGTACTTCGATTCCAGTCCCGCGCTCGAGGGACTCTCAGTCGACGTCAACTGGGAGGGGAGCTTGCAGAGCGGTACAGCCTCGACGATGTGGCTAACAAGCTGCAGGCCCATGTTCGAGGCGCCCAAGCTCGGCACAGGTGGAGGAATGCGGTTCAGCACATCAGCGACACCGGGCCGATGGTCGTCTACCTTCAGGCGCACGCTCGAGCGGCCTTGGCGCGACGTCGAGTTCATCGAGTGCAGCAGACGGTCAGCGATGTTGCTCCCTTTGCTATTCGACTTCAAGCGCAAATTCGGGGCTACCTGCAGCGCAAATATCTTCTCCGGCAGCGAGGTCAATTCGATTCCGCGAAGACACAGCAATCCGTCACCAATCTACAAGCCCGCGCGCGAGGCAAATTGGCTCGATATCGGCAAGCACAGAAACAGGCAGCGATTCGCACGCTCGAAGCTGCGGGCACCTATACCGCCCTGCAGGATCAACTCCGTGCCGTCTTGGTTCGCAAGTTGCTTCGGTCACAAGTACAGACGATGGGCCAATCCGAAGATACCATGGTCGCGATACAAGCCCAGGCTAGGGGAGTGTTGGTCCGAAGGCAACACCGAGCAACCGTGTCAACACTGGAAAAGACCGCTCCTGCTGTCGTCTCCTTCCAAGCTCTGGCGAGAGCAAAACTTGCCAAGCAGAATCAAACCGAAATGAAAAAGGTGTTCCGCAAGGTCGAGGTTGCCAACAGCGTCGTCGGTATTCAAGCGTTCCTACGAGCAAAGCTCGCGAAACAGAGCAATACCGAAGTCAAGAAGAGCTTGGACTTTGTCATGCCCGACATCATGGGCTTCCAGGCGCTCGCAAGAGGGGTCTTGGCGAGAAGAGAGTACCGCGATTGGCTGGAGTATCTCGAAGATGAGCAGACCCAAGCAGGCATCACTTTTTTGCAGCAGCTGCTACGAGGCCAGTTGGCGCGCCGCCGCCTGTGGAGCCGCCTCGACTATATCTACGCGAACATGCCAAGTGTCGTCAAGGTCCAAGCCATCTGGCGTGGTCGGCAACAACGGGAAAAGTACCGCAAGATCATTACGGGCCGGAACATCGATATCGCCGCTATTCAAAACTATATGCATCTCTTGGACGACAGTGAAAACGATTTCAACGAGCAGGTTCAAATCGAGCGAATGAGGAAGCAAGTGGTAGAACGGATTCGCAACAACCAATTGCTGGAAAGCCAAGTGACCGAGCTCGACAACAAGATTGCCTTGATATTGCAAAACAAGCTTTCGTTTGAAGACCTCGTCCGAGTCAAGGGGCGCATCAACGCCGCTTCGGAACTAAAAGAGGAAGAGCAGACCTTCAGCACTGGCCGGTCGGACCCCTTCTCTCACGATGCATATCTCGACAAGACGCTGTGGCGCAGGCGGGAGCTCTACCAACGCATGTTTTTCATCCTTCAAACCGAGCCCAAGTATCTGGCAAGACTATTGCGCCTCCAGACGGCATCCGAAGCGAGCGAGCAAGATCGAAGACTTCTGCAAAGTGTCGTTCTGGCCTTGTTTAGCTACGGTCAGGGTCGACGGGAAGAATATCTCTTGCTAAAGATGCTGCAGGTTCGTCAAGGACGTAGCGGTGTATATTTGTGCTGACTCTGAATCCCTGGCCAGCTTTCGATTCACGAGCAGATTCGCTGCGTACCAGATCCGGAGCAACTCATCGCCACTCGTCTTGCCCTGACTGACGTGGTCTTGATTTTCATTCGACCCAATAATGGAACCGCACTGAAGGCGATATTGGAAAAACCGGTCACCAATATCATCAGCAACCGAGAGCTGGATCTTTGCATAGATCCCGTGTCGGTGAGTCGACATGGCAATAAGCTCAATCATGTACTGATTGTCGAGTCAAGATCTATCACCGAGTCCTCAACGACGAAGAAAGTGAATCGGGTGTGGTAAGCGCAAAGCCGCGGGATGTCGACGCGCACTACGCAATCAATGTCGATCCGGTATCAAGCGCTGCATTCCATCAACGTAAGGCGTGCGATGGAGGCGTGCAATCAAGGTACTGATCTTTTCCTTCAGAGCTCATTCAGTTACAGCTGTCGACGAACGCCATTTTGGAGGCGCTCTACCTGAATATCGAGTCGGTTCCATACGCCCTTCGGTGTATGGCAAGAGAGATGCTGCTTGCTCTGCAGGTCGCAACGCAATACTCCGTCGACGATTACGATTTGGCGCCCGTCATTGCGCGTTGTCTCATCATGCCTTATATTCTTCCCGCCTTGACGTAAGTCTATGAAACGTCAGAGGGCGTTTCCAGCTTTCTAATAATTTTTTATGCAGGGCTCCTGAATCTCAAGGTGTTGTTACGGCCAGTATTACCGCTCTATCTCGACAAAACCTGCAAGAAGTCGGTAGACTGGTCGAAGCAATTGCGTCCGGCAGGTATCGAGTACCCGCGTACGATGTCAACATGTTTGCCAGTGTCGAAGGGTACATCCAGGATGCGATTCCCGCATTCACCGAGTGGATCTTGACCCGTACGTTTGCCCTGAATTCGACCGCGTAGGGATGCTGATCCGCTTGAGCCTTCAGTGGCTAGCGTGGACGATGTTGAAAGTCACCTAAATACGCAAGAACTGGTGGAAAAGTCGGTTGAGCCGAAACCCATCACCATGACACGAGCCGAAGTGTATGCTATGCATGGCACATTGATGAGGGAAGAAGCGGCGATCGTGGGTCCCTCAGTTCCGAAGCATGGCGATGTGCTAATCGTCAATTATAGATCGTGTCTGAGAGCGACATGATGCGGGCCATCCTCCAAGAACTAGGAGGCGTGCCAAATGTTTTATACCAGGAAGGTCAGACGGCGCCAGTGACGTTTGCCCTGAGCAATCGTTTCGCAGAGGTTACCGGTATGCAATGCCTCCTTCCCAGTCTCCTGCTCCCGCTGACTGGCCGGATTGATTGCAGACGACCCTCTCGCCGCCGGAAAGGCCGATTGGGTACAAGCCAAGAGACACATTCTTGCCGTTCTTCGAGTTCAAACAGGCACGACAATGATCGACATGTTGACTGCGCCGGTGACCGAGGAGCAAGAGTGGATATGGGAGGACATCGTTCGACAGGATATCTATCGTGATCAGATGAGGAAGAGAAAAAGTCAACTTCCGCCGCCGCCAAATCAGGGTAACGACTATCGGCTGGACGATATCAGATCGTGGGTAGGCTTCTGCGCTCTTCTTTTCGCATGTTGACCACTTCTCTGTAGATTGCCCTTCCGAGAAGTCAAGGCGAGAGCCATTCAGTATTGCATGAAACTGGAAAAGCAAGCGCTCTTGGATCGAAACGATGACTGGCAAGCGCTTTTGGACGATATTGCCGCCGACATCCGCTTGAAAAACAAAAATCGTCAGCGTCGAAAGAAGGACTTTGCGGCGATGAGTGTCGCTTTAGCGAACAGTACCGACAAGAAGACCGAGCTAGATGAGCAGATTGCATCGTACAACAAGTATATCAGCTCTACCATGGATACCATGCAGAAACAAGGGCAAGTCGGTTGTGTGATCTTTGCGATATCACCCGCTAACCGGCTGTGAATATAGGAAAAAACGATTCGTGTGGCCCTTTTCCAAACAACACCGGCACTTGCGGTCTATGCAGAAAGCTGGGAAATCTGCCAAGTTTGGCTCGTTCAAGTATTCCGCAGCGGATCTCTACGAGAAGCGTGAGTTGACCTATCCCTGGTCGACTGACTGTCACTGATCCTTAACCACGTCGCGACAGACATCCTCCTGCCGAGCCCCACCTTTTCGCCTAGGCAGTTTGAAAAGCTATTCGTCATATTGTCTTCGAACGAAGTGGGCGTCTTCACCATGGAGATCATCGACCCAACAGCGTCGTCAAAATCTCAAGTATTGGACAGCTGCGAGATCAGGATGGAGGATTTGTTGCAGGCCAAGTTTGAGAACAGGGCGACGCTGGATCTGTTCGATCAGGTTGCCAAGGTGCGGGTGAATACATTGATCTTTTTGATCAATCGGAGTGAGTGGCGTATTTGATTAGATCTCGGCCGAACGTCGGCTGATCTGATCTTTCCTTTCCTTGTCACAGAGTTCTACGCCTAGATAGGGACAAGACGCTAATTATACCCTTGATGTATGAAGGCGACAAGTAATAGACATGAGATGGACAATATGCATGATGATGATCAACAGCATCCAAAAGGCGTTTGAAACATACACGCTGGCGAGGCCCCAAACCTCTAGTCGATAGGCGCGACCCAGTATACACAATGGGAGGTTGAAGTTGGACGGACAACTCTGTAACGATCTGTTACTCGGTCAGCCGCGAGCCCCTGGCTTGAGCGATCGCGACCTCGGAAAGACAACACTGGTCACTTCCGACGTATGCAGTAGGCGAAAGACGACAGAAGCGGGTCCGTTACGGTGAAACAGTTGCTGTAGCTTCAGGAGAAGGTTCTACCGGCCGCGATTTCGGGATGCTTCCTCTCCGTTCGAGAAATTGCTGCGAGGCGGTAGAAAGTAAGTACGAGGCGTCTTTCCAGTGGGTCAACAATGAGCCTACGATTGTACATTAAGAGCTGGAATGCCGGTACGATGAGTATCAGCAGGACGTCGCGGTTGGCTTAGAGAAGTGTCAATTTATCCCGGTAGATGGTGACAAACCGTTTCGATCAGATCGACTAGGTAGATCGAGGAGGGGTATTAGCGAAAAGGTGAGAACGGGGAATCGGCGGGCCACATACCGTGGGTGACGATCATTCGGCGACAGCAGTACCTCTTCCTAAGTATAGCCGCCACACAGACAGTCAGCCGGGCCGTCCTCTGTACGGCAGCCGTGATATCGTACAGCTCGAGCCTGTCCAGCGCTTCCCTGTCGATCAAGAAGTCCAACCATCAGCGTCTGCTATCGGAATGACCGAAAAGACTAGCGCAAGGTACTAACTGTTCCGACATCACTTGAACGACTTTACCGTTCGCATCAAGTTCCTCGGCCGCGAGGAGGGTGATGAACGCTTCCCATTTGTCGCCGACGACTTTGCCGCAGGTGAAGCAGCGGACGGGGATGATCTGAGCGGGATGGGAGGCGGTGATCAGCGTTGCGGGTTGTGCGGAGGGATGGGGGGACTTGCCATTGGAGCGAGGTCAAGTTGTCGAGGTTGGAGAAGAGAGCATTTATCTTCATCTCGAGACATGGAGGGGATCAAACTCGAGTTGCATTTATACTAGAGCTCAGATGACTCCTTCCCTTCGAAGCCAAGGTTCGCCTAGCACAGCAGAGATCGGCGAGACCCCGATCCCACCGCTTGTCGGAGCTTCGTTAGGGGAAATATATCGAGACTGAGTGCATTGTCTGGCCAGGGAGCTGTTTCCTCATCGCATATATATTGCAAGCGAACTTTGCTTTTGCGGATGAACGTGGCCGTTTGTCGATGTCGGGGGTTAGCTGCAACCGGTGAAGTGTCGGAAAAGTACGATAGATGGTGGCTCCTCTGTCGGAGACGATTCGCTTGAGACTTTCGAACGCCCGACTGCTGCCATTTCCACTTGTACTTATGGATTCACTCGCAAGCAAGGTCGTGACGAGAACGATGCGGGTGGGCCATAAGTAATCAAGAAATCAGCCATGGTACAAGATATCGATACAACTCATCTATCGGCGTCTGCCACTCTTCCGAGGATAGGGCGCTGCTCGTCATCGCCCATCGCTTCTCTGGATTTAGATGCCGGGGTTGGTCCTTGGATGCATCTGGAGGGGTTGCTAGCTGCTCCTCATGCGTCTGTACGACCGAGACCTTCCCAGTCTGTCCTCAAGTAAACCGTCTTCACTACACAATTTCAGAGCTGCTCCTGCCGCAACATTACGTAATCCTCCACCGGCGTGGATTTTCCTTCCGCCGTTAAAGAATGAATTCAATCAGGCGACTTCAAGTGTCTGTTGATCACCTTGCCTTCACCTCTTCTTGCTTCCCGTCCACGTCTCGCCGCTTCAGTGCAACATGGTGAGCACCTCCCCGTGCACTTCGCGCGGTGTCGTACTGATTCCTTTCGAACCGGCGGTAGATCATCCCCATTCGATGTTTCTCGTGCGGAAAGGTGGTCGGTGATCTGTGGGAACAGTATATCACCCTCCTGGCATCGGACTTCAGTGAAGGGTGAGTCTGCGGGATGACCCACCTGCCCTTGTTTCTGCTTGCTGATAGAATGGTATTTGGTGTTATAGAGAGGCGATGGACATGTTGGAACTGTGGGTGTCCCAGACGAAGAGGTCTCGGGTCGGGTTGCTGACTCGGTGGTCGGATTTACAGGAGGAGATACTGTTGTCGAAGGATGGTCCTCACGCATGGTACGTTCTTTCCTTCCTCACCCTTGAACCTCTGCTGATCCGACCTTGACCTCCGATGTTTCGATTCGCGCCAAACCGATAGTCGACCTAATCGAAAAACTGTTAGCGTACTCAAGTAGGTCCCCTTCCCTCCCTTCCCATTCCCGGTGGCACTCTGTCTGATGAGCCGGTCTCTCGTAGCGGTGGCAAGAGCGGACAAGCGACGGTACGGCATGGGCGCCGGTCGGGACCTTGCCTAAATGTGCGACGTCCCACCGCTATCGACTTCTTCCAAAAACAACGGGGCACGACTTTTCGCTCACGCTCGCCTTTGGTTGTCCCTTCGCCTTCGCCTTTCGCCCCGGGTGCCATAGTCGGGCCATCTTCCCTTCTCTCGGGGGTATTCGTGCACGTCGATATGGCTGCGCTGCCGAGATGTACCACACGGGTTTTATTGTATTGATTATCACATGACTTCTCATCTCGCGGACGTTGGGACGGTTTGTTTTCCTACGTACGCGGAAAGTGAGTGGAGACTTGTCTGCTGCCGACGTGTTTGGTCCGGCCTGGTAGATAGGGTCCAAGGGATACTTGCTGGACTGGAGAGGACTAAGAGAAAGAGATGCGTTCGCGCGGGAGATGCGTACATGCCTCATCGGCGAACGGTTCGATCTGTGTCTCGCCACTGCGGCCTTTTTGAAATAGCTTGCTTCGTAGACAAGGTGGGTGTATCGTCATTGAAGAGGTGTTCGCATGGGTCGAGAGGTGGCACGGATCCGCAGAGCAAGAGAATGAGACGACGTGTACTTTGCTGGAAAGAGCTCCTGCTGCCACATATATATAGCGCTATATGATCAGCATGGGTATTGTGCTACTCCTGACCTGGTGATATCGGGTTTTCGAAAGGCATTGGAGACCTGCAAGGTGGCGGGAATTTCATCCTGTTTATTAGGTAATGAGGGCGGTCATATTTACGGGCCATATAAGCGTGGAGAACGCAAGAATTCGTATGAGGGGGTCATCGAGCTTGAAGCACTTGACAGTAGCCTCAAGGGGTTACTACAAACGAGGCCCCCTACTTGAACAGCCATGTCTACAATGTTCCCACCATTCCACCCGACCTACACGGAAGACGACGTCGGCCGTATCCAAAGCGACAGAGAAGAACGGGCCTTGCTGATCGATACAATGCTAGAAGAGGCCGATGTCGAGAGTGAGTCATCAATCGTTGACTCTGGGGGGAACATCACTGATTCCAGGATGGGCTCGTCAGATCTCTACCCACCGACGGATCAACACACTCTTGACCAGCTGTTCCAGTCCCTGGCTACCGCACCGCGTCTGCAGCGCGACTTGATCGCCTATTATCTCCTCCTCGACACCTCCCCCGACTCCGTTCCCGCATTCGCATCAAAACGACACCTCCCCCAGATCCACACACAACGTGTGCGCGCGTTCTGGTACTTGGATAGAGAACGTCTTCACGACGCCGTCAAACTCCTTTCGAGGCCGGGCGCGTGGAGCGGGTTCGTGGATGAGGAGCGGATGGCTACGTATCAGGACGTCGTGCTGGATGTTCTTGCTGCCGCGGGGAATCCGGCGCTCGTAAATACGTTCATCGAGGGCTCGGGGATGGCTAGGGATACTCCTCAGAGGAGGGAGTATTCGGTGAGGGCGTTGGCGAGTGATGAAGGGAGGTTTAGGGAGGCTTGGCGGTATGTCCGGGATTTAGAGTTTCAGGATGAAATGCAGGGGGAGGATGTTGACGAGATGGAGGATGGGGAGATGGACCTCGATGGAGAGGATGGAAGGATGGAGAGGCGAGAAGAGGCGGCGCAGGAGGAGCGGAAGAGGCTGCTTGCGGTTGTTCTGGATGCGATTCTGATTCGTGAGTCGCCGAGGTATCTCTAGACCGCGTTGTAACATTCTCACTCGTTCACCGCCAGCGCATCCCAATAAATCCGCCCTACAAGTCCTCGTCAAACTCCCCATGGACGAATTCGAACAAAAATTCCTCACTTCGTACCTGCTGAACACGACATCATCGCTGTCTGCAACCTCCTTTTCTCTCTTACACGACCTCCTCACCCTTCGTCTCTGCGCGCGAGGCCAACACGCCCTTGCGATTGAACTAGATCGACACGTCGCCGAACGGATCAGGGAACGGCCCGAGTTGGCAGCGGGAGCGGAGACCCGCGTGGGAGTGCAGGATATGGTGCGGCTGTTGCCCGAGGTGCAGAGGAAGATGTTGCTGGTGGAACGGGATGTGAGCAACGGAGAGGACAAAGCTCGACCGGAACCCGCGGAGCCCGTCGAAGAAGCGAAGACCGCTGTTGCTCGTGCTCCGGCACGACCTGTAACTTATACCCGACCCAGTTTTGCACCGCTCTCGGCTTCAACACAACTTCGACAGTCTACCAATCCGAGGAACGCGATCTACGAAGCTCTTCTCCGCCCTGCTTTCTCGGCATCAGCAAATGACACCATGTCCGCATCGGTAAACCCCAGCCAGAGGTTCCTTGCATCTGACCACGCCGCCGCTTCATCCCGTCGACAACTCAACGCCTCGACTCGTCTCCCGAGCAGCACCCGCATCCCATTCGGCGGCCAACAGACGCAGTTCCCGTCGAGTCCGTTCAATATACCGCCGAGGGTACCGGTTGGGTATGCGGCATCGTCGGGGTTGATGAGTACCATGGGGTACGCGAATGGTTCCATGAATGGGCACGTGGGAGGGGAGGAGGACGGATCGGTCACGCCTCGTGAAGGAAGATCCGTGTCGCCTGTTGAGCACCACGAGGATGAGTCGTTGCCGGAAGGCGAACGTGACGAGACGCCGGTAGCGAGGCAAGCTGCGAATCAAGGGCACCGTGAAGGTGAATCACACGCGGATGAAGAGGCTAGCCAGCATACTCCAGACGATGCCATGGATGTGGAGGATCAGCCCGAAACCCGAGAGGAAGCTGCACCGAAGGAAAAGCCGAGCAAGACCTCGAAGGCGAAACGAACCCGCAAAGCCACTGCCAGTCCGCCTCCGACGAGGGCTATCGCCAAAACACCCGCGAGGACTCGTCGACAGAAGCTAGAGTCGCAAGATCCCCAGCCCGCATCGCAAGCACAGGACCACCACGAAGAGGACCACGTAGTGCTTCCCGGCGCATTCCCAACGTCGACCAAGATGAAACGCAAGTTGCGTTCTTCCGCACAGTTTGAAACCGCGGATCAACCGGAGCAAGAAACTCAACAGCCACGAGCGAAGCGAAGTCGGAAGGGTGCCACGGACGGCGAGGCGGTGAGACGAGCGACGAGGTCCCAAAGCGTTGTCAGTCAAGCCACTACGGAAGCCGATGATGATGCTGCCACACCGACGAAGAATGAAACGGATGGGCGGCGTCGTCCACAGCGCCGATCTGCGAGGCTATCAGAGTCGACCGCGGCCTCGTCGCCGGCGAAGAGTGTGGCGTCTGACGTGGGGAGCGTGGCGGGGACCGGAAGGAGGACGAGGGGATCGGCAGCCAAGGAGACGAGAACGACACCGCGGAAAGCGGCGCCAGCGACGAGGGGCGTTCGTACGAGACGACAAGCGGCCGCGTTGGAAGAGGAGGATGAAGAATAGATCTTGTAGAATATGTCACCTGTCAGGCACTAAAATACAACTTGACGTCTATTCTACTTGGACTGGTCTTTCGAGAATACAACTTTGCCTGCCAACCACGTCTGTACCACCGCTTCTTGTGCTCGCCTGAGCGTCTCTACCCCATCCCTAAACGGATCGATATCCAATATACAAAAGTCGGCTGACTTGCCCGGTTCAAGACTTCCGCTATAGGCCTCTGACTGGCATGCGTATGCGGATCCTAGGGTATAGTTGCGTATCGCCACGTCGAGCGAGACGCACCATTTCTCCAGAGCGCGCGTACGAGGATCGTCCGAACGGGGAAGGGAAGGATCCACGCCGGACTGTCGCGTCGTCGCCGTGTACATATTCGGGAGGCAATGGTGTGGCGCCGTCGGGGCATCACTGCCAAACGCCATGTGGGCTTCCGCATCGACGTATTCCGCCCAGGGAAAGGCCCGGTCGATCCGCGCGTCGTGGCCGAGCATCTTTTGCCAATTGGGCAGGTAGATCGGATCCGCGTGTACGGGCTGGAGCGAGGCGACTATCCCGAGACAAGTGAGGCGTCGGATGGCGGCGGGGGTGACAACTTCGAGGTGTTCGATCCGGTGTCTCCGTGCGGCCGAAGGGCCGTTCATCTCGATGGCGTGTTCGAGCGCGTCGAGTGCTTGGTCTACGGCTGCGTCTCCGATGGCATGGATGGCGACTTGGAGACCATGCTTGTCCGCCAGTGCGACCGTTTCGAGTAACTCCTCCCGCGGCCAGATGGGCTCCGCCGATGACCCATCAAAGTAGGGTTTGGAGCAGTAGGCCGTACAGGAGTCCACGACGCCGTCCGAAATGATCTTGATCCCTGCGATACGAAGCCACGGTGCAAGCGGGGCCAGTCGGCGCCGGTGCTCGACGGCTTCCATGACGCGTGCTTGACGGTCCGCCGGCGTGCCGCTGGGGGAGACGAGCCAGTGCGCGGTGATACGAATGGGCAGGCTGTTATCGTGGCGTGCATGATAGATCTCGAGGGCTTCCAAGTCGAGTGGTTCCAGTGCCATTTCCGTTGCGCCCGTGACGCCCGTGGAGAGGTACGAACGGAACGTGTCGTCGAGGTACTTTAGGCGTTGTTCGAGCGTAAGTTGGGCAGCGAGGTAGGGCCAGACGTATTCCGCCGTTGCCGTCTCGAGAAAGAGGCCCGTCAGCCGGCCCTGCGCGTCCTTTTCGAACGAGCCGCCCTTGGGGTCCGGCGTGTCCGCGGTGATCCCGAGCTCGCTCATGGCGGCGGTGTTGAGCCATGTCGAATGCAGGTCGGCCGAGTCGATGTACACGGGGATGTCGGGTACCACTTTGTCCAGGAAGGTCGCGTTGGGTTTCTCTCCGAGTGCATCAAAGAGAAAGCTGCGGCCGAGGATGCGAGTCGCACCGGGATTGGCCTTGCGCGTGGCGAGGAGCGACTGCTGCACTTGGGCGATCGTCTTGCCGAGCATGTTGACCTTGTTCAAAGAACCGCCGAGCATAACGAGGTGGGTGTGGCCGTCGATGATTCCCGGGAGAACGACGGCGTGCTTGAGGTCGATCGTGATGGGTTCGTCGTCCTGTGCCTTGGACTATTGTGGTGGTCATCAGACCATGTCTTGGCCGCCGGACCGTTGACTCACTACTGACTCGGACCGTACTTCAGCTTCGGTGCCTACACATACTACTCGTCCGTCCTCGATAAGCATAGCATCGTGCAGGATATCGGCGCCAGAACTGGTAAATATCCTGCCGTTGATGAAGAGCGTCGGCGGCATGATTGCGATGAGGGCGAAGCGTCAGGGCGATCTTGACGACGTCAATGTCAATGGGGGAACTGGTGCTCCTGTTGCTGTTCATGATATAGTCGACCGGCGGACGATGCAAACAGCTAAACGGACGGAAAGTGTAGTCAACGCGTAAACTCGATGTTTATCCGTCAATTCAGTAGTGAATTATCCTATCGTTCTTCGTCCGCTCTTGCCAAATGTCACTGCTCGTCACCGGCTGTCACCTGATACAGCCTTATCATCACTCGGACGGGTACCATCCGTGTCGCCGAACATCTTGGCTATAAGAGAACGCCGACGTCAAGCAGCCCGACACCATGCATCAACATCGACGACATCAAGATGATGGACGTACATACCTCGCACGTCGCCGGAACCGTTCGCCTCGTCCACTCTGATCTAGCCGCGAGCGAGGTCGTCTTGATCCCGACGCCAAGTGAGGACCCGGCAGATCCGTTGAACTGGCCAAAAAGACGCAAGTATATTCAGTTGGCGTGTTTGATTTCGTACGTGCCGCTCACTCGGAAGCTCTATCGGCACTTACTACCGCGACGTCAGATACACCCTCGCCGCCGCGCTCTCCGCCTCGTCCCTCTTCGCCATCTTTGTCCCCCTGAGCGAAGCCACTGGCCTCTCCCTCGAACAACTCAACGAGGGCACCGGCTTCGCATACTTTCCCATAGGCTTCGGCCCCTTGCTCTTGCAGCCCTTGGCGCTGGCATTGGGGAAACGTCCGGTCTATGTCGGGACGGCGTTTGCGATTGCCGGGGTGGTGCTTTGGATGCCGAGTGCACAGGGATATTCGCAGTGGGTCTTGAATCGGTTGCTGTTCGGGTTCTTTGGGTCGCCGTCGTTTGCGATGGTGGAAGTCTCGATCTCGGACGTGGTGAGTGCGATTCGGCGCAGGAAGAGTGATGATGCTTACCATATCCGCAGTTCTTCTTGCACGAGCGCGGCGTCCCCATGGGCGTATACATCCTCTTCTTATACCTCGGCGCAACATTGGCTCCCCTCCTGGGCGGCTTCATCTTCAACGGTCTAGGCTGGCAAGCAGTGTTGGCAAGTCGCGTCCCATCTTCCGTGTCGTGCGAAAGGTTGACCGTTCCTGTAACAGTACATGAATGGCGGATTCAACGCACTCGTTGCCCTCTTCCTCTTCTTTTTCCTCGAGGAGACCAACTTTGAGCGCCCAGAGACCGAGATCGTCCTCGCGCCACGCCTTGACGCCGATCAGCTGGAACAAGTGATCAGTAACGAATCGATAGACAAGAAGCCCAATGTCGCCACATCCGTGCACCAAGTCCTTGACCCGACCTTGGCGGCCCAGCCGGAAGTCACAGGTACGGCGCAAGCGTCGAGGATCGTCAAGGTCAAGAGGCCGTGGATGACGTGGGGAAAGGTGTCCCCTTATGCGGCTGCGGTCATGCTTCGCGGGTGCTTGGTCCCATTGACGTTGCTCGCGCTTCCGTTGGTCTGGTGGATCGGGCTGATGTATGGAATCTATCAAATCTGGTTCAATAGTGGGTGCTTTGGCGGTTCTACTTCTGCTTTGGCTGACAATCACTCTCAGCAATCGGGTCCCTCGTCTCGTTGACGTTGTCTTCGCCGCCTTATAGTCCGTACCCTATCATGCGTTATACAGAGCCATTTCTCACGCCCTTCGCGGCAGACTTTACCACCGTTCAGGTCGGGCTGTCGTACATCTCGCCTACACTCGGCGTCTTGCCCGGGTGAGTCGCACAACGATATATGGGGACACGCAGCTCATCTCTCCCTTCACATAGCGCCCTCTTCGGCGGCTGGCTCAGCGACTGGCACAGCATGCGTCTGGCCAAACGCGCCAACGGAATTTTCGAGCCCGAGATGCGACTTCAGCTCATGTGGATCCCATCATTGATCACGCCCGTTGCTTTGCTCCTCATGGGTTTAGGACCGGCATATGAGGCGCACTGGATCGTGTTTGTCCTCGGTACAGGGCTGATCAACTTGGCGGGACCTTTCATGACGATGATCATTCTCAACTATGCGTTTGACTGTTACCACGGGATGGCGCCTGGGGCGGATCGCAAGGCGCAGGTGATCAACCACAAGGCCGCACCGTATATCATCGCCGCCATGATCATTGCCATGTCGATGGCATTCGGATATGTGAGTTGCGCCTGGCGGACCGTTGACGGTCTGTTGACGCTCCTCTTAGGGATACGCGGTCACGCCGTGGATCTTGGGCTTCGGCTTTCGCAACTGGGGAATCACGGCAGCTGCAGTAGCAACGGCTTTCAATCTGTCAGGTATCCTTATCATCAGGTATGGCAAGCGACTTCGTCGCCAAGGACAGGGGTTCTATCAGAAAATAATAAACTATTAGGAGGACGAGTTGTACAAGTCATGTTCGTTGTATTCCCATGCGATATGCTGTTCTATTCCATGCAGGCGCCTTATGGCACCTTGACAACGACTTTGCCCATATGCTTGCCTGACTGCAGGTAATCGTATGCTTCCTTCAGCTGATCAAACTCGAACACCTTGTCGACCACGGGACGAATGGCGCCGACCTCGAAGGCGCGGTTCATGTCGTTGAATTGCTCCTTGTTGCCTGCGAGGAAGGAAGTGTCAAATGCGTCGAGAGCTTCGAGGTGGACTACTTACCGACAAAATTGCCTCGTGCGTTGACAGCTGAATAGAGCAGGGTCTTTGCGATGTCTATACGGACGCGAGATATAAGTCGCTGAACCCGGCGCTTGACGACTAACGTACCCTCCTCGTTCACCTTCGGGTCCATCTCCGAGTAATCGCCCAAGTATCCCGAAATCGCTACTAGCCCACCCGACCGCGTACTTCGAATCGATTTTGGCAATGTTACTTTGCCACTAATTTCTATGACAAAGTCGACCTTCTTTCCATCGGTCAAATTGGAAACCTCTTTATCCCAGTCCGGAATGGACTTGTAGTTAATGGTTTGGAGGACATCGGAGGGCGCGTTGGGCCGGATGAGGGGTTGCAGAAGAGACCTGACTTCCGAGAGCTTCTTGTCGGATGACGAGGTGATGATCACCTTGGCAGCAGCGTTCAATGCAATCTACGACATACATTAGTAATAGACTCCATCACATCGACGCGAAAGCCTACCTGAGCAGCAAACAACGACACTCCGCCAGTACCGAGGCACAAAACGGTGTTCCCAGCCTTCAAAGTCGGATGGTGGCCGTACAAAGAGGACCAAGCGGTGGCAGCGGCGATGGTCAATGTGCTGCCTTCTTCATAGCTCATATGAGCAGGCATTCGAACGAGCTGAGACTGGTCAACGACAAAGTATTCTGCAAGCACGGGAATTAGTCTGAGGGGTAGGTAACGGACGGGCGGGGCGTACCTTGGGCGACACCGTTGATCGCGCCACCGAGACCCCGGACCATGGTGTGCATCTGCACGTCTTCGTCCTTTACAGTGATATCTGAGAACGGAGCGTATAGAGGACATTGTAAACCCTACTCACCTGATCGTGTCCCTGAAAGACAACGGTGCACACCTTGTCTCCTGTCTTCCACAAATCCACCCCCGGACCGCAGTCGACAATCTCGCCAGCTGCATCCGAAACGGGCACCAAGTTGTCCGGAATGTCGTGAGGCGCGGGATATGTCCCATTGGCGATCTGAAGATCCCGGGCGTTCAGGCTGAGGGCCTTGATCTTGACGAGGACCTCTGTCGGGCTCTGAATAGCGGGCTTTGGCGCATTCTCGTTGAGGGTCAAGCCGGAAAAGTCTTTGCGGTGGGCGAGGGTATACTGCTTCATGGTGGTATAGTCCATGCTAGTAGGCAGGAGCTCCGATAATATCTTCAGTCCGTCTTATATTTCTGGTCAGGGAGAGCTGCTGCTGAGTAATTCGCGTTCTGACGTAATTTGTCAAAAGTGGAGGCGGGTATGTCGGATCAAAGCAAGCAGATAATCAGAGATGCTTTTGCAGCTACAGATATAGGGGGTTTAGGGGGTTTCAAATATATGTCAACTCTCCGCGGTCATCACTACTGATGAACTATTTTACACCCTAATTAGAAAGGAAGGCTGTGGCACTAAGGGGGTCTAAAAGGGCCTGAGGGGCCAAAACAGGATATGAATACGCGTATGCATATTGAGCGGAATCAAAGTGCCATCGGGGCCCGCAAACCGGAATAGACTTCATGATCCTTTCCCGCTCTATAGCTTATGGCGTGCGATTGATTCTTTTCGTTGGGTCAAGCAGACTTACAACTCAGCTACACGTCCGCTTCCAAAGACCGAAGACTTCAATAGGGCTCGAACCAAGCCCCTTCAGCATCCGCCATCTGCTACAACTTGCTCTACCGAATGCGAGGATTTAGTGTTGCTGCGCCGCCGCTTCGTTCGGAAGAGGGGGGGAACAGGGTGAGGTGAGTATGAGAGGTAGGGGTATGGTGGAAAGGAGAGCGGAGGGTCCGGAGGTGGCCGTGGCGGGTCGTCTGTGAGCCCTTGTAGTGGAACAATGCATTCCAATAGGGGGGAAACTGCAGAGATACGGCAGGTTACCTTGTAGTCGAGGTACATAGTCGACGATGACATGACATGCCCTCGTCCCTTTTCATCCACTACCAAGCGTTGACTAAGCTCTCTTGACTCGGCTCACCTCTCGCATCACCTCAGTCACTTCGTCACGCGCCGACTTCGCGAGCAATACTTCATCACGAAGTACTTCTCCCACCAATCAGACTTCGTCGCACAGTCTTCTTCACCAAGTCCATCATTGCATCAAACGGACTTCTTAACGAACAATTCGCCAACAACACTTCGCCACGAAGCTTCTCCAGGGAGACTTCGTCGCGAAGCTTCGTGAAGGAGACTTCGTCGAGCGCACTGATTGACATGACTGATAGCTAGCACAGAATACGTATTTATAGGAGCACTGCTCAGGTGTATTATTGACTAGCTACATGCTTAATTCATCCCTTGATTTACCTTTAATTCCGAAGCTACCTTGAGTGTCAGACTTTCTCAGGTTTAGTTACCCTCGTCTTCCACTTAAGGTACGTATCAGGTCTCGTCTTGAGTGATAAGTGTACATCGCTTGTGCTAGACGTAGGAGTGAGCTCTTGCTCGCCACAGAAACTATGCCGAAATCTTTCCGAGTGTCCACCGGCTACAAGCCCGTGAGTTCTCTGCTTTGTGCTGCAGTGTGCGAGACCTGTGCATACGGTGTTGTGCACGTCCTGCTACAAGTCTCTTGTGCTTAGTTCATTAAATCTGTCTGCCTGGAGTCGGCCTACAATGGCCAAGTGCATTCATGACTCGTACAGTCGTTCTCGCCTTTCTTTCGGGAGACAGCGAGCCGACTGTTGTCGATAGAGCTTGGTGCCTGTACGTTCCTGAAGTCAATGGGCGTTGATATTGGGTTCAAAACCTCATCCTGAATCATGCAAATACTTTTAGAACCGAGAGCAGGACTTCCTAGCCAGGGTAGACACTCCCAAAAAGTAGATGAAGTATTCAGTCGTAGGTCTCGTATAAACTGTATTGTACGATGAAGCCATCACACATTTGCAAGGTCTCGTATAAACTGTATTGTACGATGAAGCCATCACACATTTGCAACTTCCCCTCACACTGGGAGCCCAATCTTGCGCAGCTCCTCGGCCATATAGATAGTGTCTGTATTCAGCAGCCAGAATGTTACACCAGCATCTCATCGGGACTGGACTAGTACGCGATCTGCCGTAGCGACAAACATCATCTCTATATCCATCCTACCTCTCTATTCGATTCACGGTGGGATACTGAGAGCACGCTTGAGCGGCACGTTGTCTCGTACTATAAGTCTGCACAACATGCGCTTAAGCACAGCCGCGACAATTCCAGAAGTTGTAGGGGATCAAGTGCCACACTTCGACTTCACTGCCTCCGGGTGCGTACGGCTATCGTCTGCAGTATTTTTGTCGGACAAAGCGATTCCTTCTGCAAAGTGACGGATCTGGGGAGACATCCGAGCATTAGCAGACCAGCATAGGCATCATGCATGTCAACCTCGGAGTGCGACTAACCCAAAGACAGCCCTTACATTGGGTGCAACCAATTGTGCGAACGCGCTCCCCGTCTGTCTGTCGCCTTACAGTAGCATCGCCAACATCATCTTGTTCAAGTGCTACCAGACCAGGAATTGACAGCTCCTGTCCTGGTATGACCTTCAGAACGAAGCCCCCGCCAAACCACTCTGTGACCCTGATCACAGACGTTCTGTCAATGTAGCGACTGCAAAGACCTAGGTGTATGCTCGACAGAGCATAAAAGGATGTCTCGCGGTGTCAGGAACCCCTTGTCGTGGAGCGATCACACGTCCTAAAAAGGCAAAGCCATGTACCGAAACAAGTCGCTACTATTGGCTGTCCCAAACCTCTCTAGAGATACAAGGTGTCATATCGATGTAGGGTCCGCTAGCTGCTGGAACGTCAATAGAAGGTGTGCTCACAGCTTTGCGAGCGCCAATAGGACCGTCCTATTGCTATTAGGACTTCAACTCGCAGATTACGAGAAGCTGTATGGTGGGCGCTATCGAGCGTAAAATGCGTACTTCTACCGGTAAGGCTCACAAAAATGAGCTCTGGCACCTCAGGCAAGCCGCCCAAGCTGAGGTCAGTGGATCTCTAGGTGTGACTGTGCGGGGGCGATATAGCATCGCGTGGGTTCTACTGCGGCCGACTATGTCGCTCTGCGTCATCCAGGACTGCCCAGACCAGACCGCTACCACCGCTGCGGAATGGATTTCTGCCTGAACGTCGAGGTCATGTACAGCAGAATGTGTATGCCATGCGGTACTGCTCACTCGAACTTACAAAATCGTGCAGAAGTGAAAGACATCCCTGACCTGAAGACCTAGACAGTCAAGCATAAGCAGGGCTTGCCATCCGGAGAGAGTAAACGAAAAGAGGCTCGCTGTACCACTAAACTTGTCACGAATGGCATACATGCCCCAGGCAAAAAGGAGATTGCTGCGTGAATTGAACTTTCGACCTTCGCACGGCAAAAAGACAACAGACATGTAGTAACCACTAGACTATGCGCTAACAGTAAGGGGGAGTTGTGTTTCCAAATTGATGGAAACAGGTTGATCTGTTATAGAGCATTGTCAAAGATGCATATCCCTTCTTTGGCTTCATATAAGTTGAAGGTCCATACTCACTGGAGAACTTGTGCACGAAGCCATAATCATGCAAACGCAAACGGTGCAAGTGCGCGGCCACTTGGTACACTTACAAAGGCTATTAACCGGTCTCACAAGAGACGATCATATCGAGTACGTCGCCTCTCCGCTTTCAGTCATTCTTTGCTCCAGGTATATTGAAACACAATTGATCTCAGCCTTACAGCTGGCAATCGTCCTTGACTCCCCTACCCGACTCCCCATATCTACGCTTGGATCGTAATAGCATGATACATCGACTGCCCCACTCAAAGGTCTGGATCTGTAGTTCGTCGCGCTGATAATCATATCAGTGTCTCTATACACCACAACGTATCTTCTGACTCTTACAGCTGCATATTTGATGTTCTATTTTAAGAATACAAGTTTGACCTGCTACTCGATCTTGTCGGGATCCGTTTCTTCAAGAAGCGCGTCGTACTTGCTGGAACGCAATTCCAGAAACTTGGGCCATAGAACATCCAGAGGTGGGTTCTTGCCTAGTTCTTTTTTTGCGTCCCTATAAGCTCTGGCCGAGGCAGCCAGTTCTTTTAGCATCTGCAAATCGTCCGCACGAGCTTTCGGATCCAGGCGATAGAATTTGAAAGAGCCGTCCAGAACCTTCTGGTAATTATCGTGAAAGTAGATGTCGAACTCGCGTAAGGATTGACCAACCAGGTTACACGCTTGTAACGAAACTGACCGTCGGGGGTTCCCGCTTCTGAAAAGCAATCCAGCAGAAATTGGGCGGAATAGCGGCGCTGTACCCGATTCTATGCTCTAGACATATATCGTACATCCTTGCCCAAGGGGTGGTGGTGATCTCCCCTTTTCCTTTGATGAGCTCGTCTGTGCGATGCAGCTGTCAGTCATGCATTGATGCTCTACAACTTGTGCCATTCCGCTGCGCCTTGCCGCGAGTGAGGGCAACCTTACTGAGGGATTTCCGAATCTTGGCTCCACAGGCCTTTTGGAAGTCAACCAGCGTGGATAGGGTGGTGATTCCTAGTTCCGGATCGGCAGCTGATCAACCTAGAGTAAGCATTCGTCCTGAGTTGGATCAAGAATTTCTAGCTATCGCACCTGCGAGCTCGGGTCGGAACACGTGCCTCAAATTCTGATGGAAGTCCTTTCTGATGGCCGACAAAACTTCCTCTTCCTTCGCATCTTCGTCCTTGCAGAGATGAAAGGCCAGTTGTTTCATCAGAATGTCCGAAGAAAAGATGATTTGCCCTTCGTAGCCGGGCGTGTCGCACTCGAAGTTCGGAACAATAAATGTGATGGATTCTACGTCGTGATGAGTCAAGGCAGTCATCTGCCTCATTGCGAAAGGCACATAGTGGGTGACACGTCCGCAAAGCTAGTTTACTTCGTTGACGTACCGCTGCGTTGATAGCCCCAGCATGCCCTTTCACCCTTTTTTCAGCTGCGGCCGGCTTCAGAGTCTCTACGCGGCGCGTTTAATGGCCGTGAGTTGCTCCTTCGCCCCAGCCTTGATGTCGTCTTTATCCTCTTGACTCATCTCGCTCCACTTCCTGGCAACTTTCTTGATGAATTTGGCATTTTTCCTGACGGCCCTCGCCGCAGCCATTCGGCCGGCATCAGTCGTCGAAGCTATACAGCGCAGGGTGAGTGACGCTCTTCCACTCTCGTACAACTAAGCGTACCAGGCAGCTCGGACTCCGGCGAAGATTCCCAGTCTTCCGGATCGGAGAACTCGCCAGCGTCTAGTTTTTGTTTCTGGGTCGAAACGTAGGCATTCCACCCACTCTTCTCGTTTTCGCTGGGTCGCTGATATCCGATGAACGCAGCAGACCACATGTCGAAGGCGGAGGTTTTGGGATGGCATAGATCGCCGGCAGAGCCGCAGAGTGAGTACACCACGTCTCGAAACTCCTCTACAACCTCCTTCTTCTTCTTTCCCTTCACTTCGGTCTTGCCAGCGAGCGCTAATGATTTCCACCTCTGACCCTCCTCTTTCCACCAGGCCAGCTGCTGCTCGACAGTCGTCAATGCGGGGTCCGGCGCTCCAGGTGGATCGACATCGTCTCGCTGCACGAGCTGGTGGCCTCCGGACTGCTGGGGATGTTCTCGGTGAGTCGCGTCTCTCATAGCATCGTTGAGTGTAAGGTTGGTTGAAACAACGGACACAGGTGGCGCGGGATGGGAAGAGGGTGCTGGCGTGCCAGGTGTTTGGGCCGCGGCGGCGCGGCGTGTTCGAGCCATCTCTGTACGGTGCAGTGAACTTCAGATTACAGAGCGATTACTGATACTCTTCACTAGAAGCAGGCATCCCGTTCGGGGACTGGCTAAACAAGTCAGAACTGCGCTTGCCACTTCCGTTCGATCGCTTGGACGCGCCATCCTCATTGTTCAACCGGTATGCCTATCCTTGACAATTTGTATCTGAGTCCATTTGCACGATGTTATGTCTGAGAGCCTCATGGTAGACTGATGCATCTGTTCTTCCAGCCCGGGGATCTCGAACCAACAGCCACAGCCAGATATGTCGCCAGCCCGACCCCGACCTTCATTTACATCGAAAAAGGATGCCTCGCTGAAAGCCAAGAAGCTGGCATTGAAAGGCGATGCGTTCCGCAGCCGTCTGGCCCGGGAAAAGGCCGTATTCGCTCTAGATGAGGAGAAGCGGAAGAGGAAGAAAGCAGTCAGAGCGCGTAGTCAGGGTAAGCAGTACACGTTGGAGAAGGTGGCCCTGAAAGCATACGCAAGCAAGGCTGGACTTCCGGCCCTCAAACCGCAAGCTCTGCATGATCGCGCTCGGGATCTCCATCAGGCAAAAGGTGAGTAAGCGGACTCAATGATGAACTCTCGTTGATCAGCGATCGATGTCGCGTTTGACTATGATTTAGCTCGTATCCTCCCCTTCTTGCGCACAGACCTCCCCCTCGACTTTTCTCTCATTCCTACTGGGCCTGGTCGCCACACATGGCCCTCATTCACTATTCGTGCGGAAGCCGCCAGCACCTCTCGCCATCAGCCAAGCCGAAACGAACAGCATGGTGTGGATCCGATAGCGGGTCTGTCAGACGGCGTCGCAGATCTGTGGAACGACCCTCCGGAGCAGATCGAACGAGAGGAAGCGCCGCAGAGTTTTATCACGGAGGACATCGACCATTTCCGAAGTATCGCAGACAGGTACGCCGGTTGTTCGCACGATCGCAGGTGTTCTGACCATGTCTACTGTGTATGCCAGTGCTCCAGTTGCACCGTGGCTTTCAAGAAACGCCTRMTGGAAGTCTGGAGTTTGGGCGGAATGGCGAGCGCAGGAGGCCACGCTGTCTCAGGAGCTGCTGACGTATCAGGGAGATCCCGCAGTTGGACGAGGGAAAGCTTGGAGGGCACCGGGAGAAGGGACGCGGTACGAGATGCTGCTTGTGCATGCCGAACGTGAGCCACCGGAAAGCTTGGCGTCTCATTAAATTATGATGTCTTGCTTCACCAGACATGACGCATGTCACGCACGGATACGGCAATCGCATCGAATTTCATTCGGAATTGGTGTCACGCGGCTACATCCCCGGCTTAGGGGTTAGGGGGTTATGGGGTTCTGGGGT